>JANAVB010015664.1:0-30227 GCA_029216955.1 Iris pallida
GGCAAGATAAATATAAGAAATCGGGTCAAGTAATAATCTTGTACAGGATCAAGATAAGACTACTGATTATTCTTCATCCAACAATCACGGCCAAGCAATAAGTATGACTAGATACTTTAACTAACTAGGGTTATCACAAGCCTAGTTACTATCAAGATGCAATGAGATTGTTCCACAGCCACAAGCCCTGCAGACCATCCAGGCTATCTGGACGCAATTAGGGGTTGAATTCAAGTGGGTACATCATCCAGGAAACGTATGTACCCTTAGGTGACTTAGGGGGTACAACAGATGACAGTGTGCTGGAAATGTGCCCTACTCGATGGCAGACTACAGATCCCAAGTAGGGAGCCCATATAACGGGATTGCCTGTAGCTGGAGAAATCTCTTCATGACTACTAGATTATTCTAGTTATTATCCTTAGTCAATTTATAGAAGGTACCCCTGACCATGGTACTCAGGGGTCCCTGTCCTAGACATGATGCAAGACAAGACGGGTTCATTTGTACAAGCACAATCGTCCATGGTGTCCAGGTCATTCATACTTGTCATGTCAGGTTAGCCGTCGCAACAGCATATCAGGTATATCATGTCAGGTTTATCATGTCAATAGTGCGCCACGGTGGGCCACTATCATGTCAGGTATACCATGTCAATTATATCATGTCAAGTTTACTGTCAGGAGTGCGCCACGACGGGCCACTATCATGTCATGTCAAAAGTGCACCACAACGGGTCACCATCGTGTCAGGGAATACACTTAAATTAATGTGGCACAAGCATACATGTCATGTCATTTGTCAAAAGTGCACCATAACGGGTCACCATCGTGTCAGGGAACAATTAATATGGCACAAACATATATATAGTAATTAAATATTAGCAGGGGCAAGGGCCGTGGGAGACTCATGCGGCTCAGGAAAATTATTATTCATGCGGCCAGGAATTGGTCCATGCGGCCATAAAATGAATAGTGGCCATGCGGCCAGGAATATTTTATTAAATGGCCATAAGCAGTTAGCAAGTTAACTATAGGCCATGCGGCCATAATATAAATTAATGGGCAATGGACCATGCGGCCATGAATTCACAAATGGCCGAAGCAATTATATACGGCCAGCTCATAAACTAGTGGCCCATGCGGCCACTAAATATTTTCATACAAGCAACCATTCGGCCATGATATAAATAAGTAACAGCATGCAAGAGCATGCATGAAAAATTAAAGAAAAGGCCATGCGGCCATATGCTGATGCATATAAGCATTGCATGCAATATTAAAGAAAAGGCCATGCGGCCACATGCTAATTCATGTAAGCATTGCATGCTAATGCATGCAATACTTAAAGAAAAGGCCATGTGCATTCCAAGCAAGGTTGCAGGCTAATGTAATTAGCATTCCAAGCAAATTACATGCGACTACAGTGTTTCCTTATGCGGCCAGGTTAGCAAAAAAAATGCTAATAGCATTAAATGCCAAGTGAGGTACCCATATGCGGCCAAGTTAGCTTGTCAATGCAAGCAAAAGGCTGCATGCAACTAATGTAAAGGCCAACTTTGCATACAACATGCAAAGGAGATTAAATAATACAATTCAATAATAAGGCCATGCGGCCAACTATGGTTGCATGTAAATGCAAGCAAAGCTAATGCTAATGCATTAAATAATGCAATTCAAATGTAAAGTCATGCGGCCAACTATGGTTGCATGCAAGCACTTAAGTTGATGCATGCAAAATAATAAAGAAAAAGTCATGCGGCCAACTATGTTCCCATATGCGGCCAGCAACTCTGGAATGGCCATATGCGGCCAAGTATTTATTGCCATACAAATATTGTAGGCTGCTTATACGGCCAAAGCTTGATATATTCATGCGGCTACCAGCTACTTGTAAATGCATGCGGCCAAGGCTTAAATAATTAATGCTAATGGCCAAAGGCCATGCGGCTCACTTGACAATATTTAATGCTAATGGCCAAAAAGCCCATGCGGCTATCAATTGGCAAATTGCCATGCAACTAACCTTGTGTTGGCCATATGCGGCTGACAATGAATAGTAGCCATGCGGCTCAACAAATTGATTGGCCATACAAATTAATTGTATGCTGCTTATGCGGCCATTAAATGAATAGTGGCCATGCCAGCTAAGCAGTGCCATATGCGGCTGTACAAGGAAAGGCTCATGCGGCCAACTAAATAATTAATTTAATTAAATGGCCATGCGGCCATAGAACTGTTCTTCTTCTCCACTTTTCGAGAAGAAGAACACCATGAAGCCATGCTTCTAAGCTCCATAAATTCGTCATCCATAGTCCAAATGTGATGCCTATAGTTCGTATTACGTATTTTAGAATACGTGTACGTAATCTGGCTCGTATTGCATGTCTCCTGGCTTGGTTCGGCTTGTTTGGGTTGGCTTGGGTTGCTTATTGGTTCATCATGAACCAAGGGGAGAACCCTACCTACCTCTACCCTCACCATTTATTAATTCCACTCTCTTTTCTCTCCTCATTATCACTTCAATAACTCTTCTTCTTCTTCTTCTTCTTCATTTACTCCTCTCCACCTACACCCAAGAGCCCTAGGCAAGTGCAACTTGCTTCATGATGGATCTCAAGTTTTATTATTCCATTATCTTCTTTACATGATTATAAGCCTCTTTAAAACTTGGAGTTTTTAATTTTTATGGATAAAATCTTCTAGATCTATATTATAACCTTGGGATTTCATGAGTTCATAGAGTTTTTTTGGTTTTGATCTACTAAAACTTGTTATTTTTGAAAACTAATAGTTCCATGAGCAAGAGCACGAAATTTCGTATGAATTTGATTTTTGATTCATCTCATTTCGAGTTAAAATGAAGTTTTTATGGCCAAAACAAGTTTTCTGGATTTTTCATGTCAGCTGAGTAAAATTTTACGCAGGGAACCTGTTTATGCGTATTTTACGCTGGATAGTATCCAGAATGTAAAATTTTATGCAGGGAAACCTGTTTATGTGTATTTTACGCTGGATAGTATCCAGAATATAAAATTTTACGCTGGAACCCTTCCCTTTTGCGTATTTTACGCAGAATTGAATTTTTGGCGTAAAAAGTACACAGAATGACTGTTTTTGCCAAGTTTAGCTATTTTTTAGCCAAAATTTTGAAAAACTTAAAATATGAAAGTTTTAGATCTTTGTCTTGCCTCCCCGAATATCTTTAGAGCACCTCATTTGGAGTTCGTATGTGGAAGTTATGTCCCGTCTCCCCTGAGCCGCATAATTCTTCCACATCTCTTGTACCCTGTTTATATTTAGTTATTGCATATATGCTTATACCAGGTTAAATATTAATTTTAAATATGTTCCATGACACGATGGTGACCCATTGTGGTGCACTTTTGACAAATGATATGACGTGATAGTGGCCCATCGTGGTGCACTCCTGACAGTGAACATGACATGATATATATATATATATATATATATATATATATATATATATATATATATATCGAAGGCTGTTGCGACGGCTAGCATGTCATGACAAGTATTAATGACTTGGACACCGTGGGCAATTGTGTTTGTACAAATAAACCAGTACTGTCTTGCATCATGTCTAAGATGAGGCTTCCTGAGTACCACGGTCAGGGATACCTACAAAAATTGACTAAGGCTAATAAACTAGAATAATTCAGTAGTCATGAAGAGATTTCTCAGCTACAGGCAATCCCGTTATCTTGGCGCACTAAGTGGACTTGTAGCCTACCGACGAGTAGGGCACATTTCTGACACACAGTCACGTGTTGCACCCTTCATAAACGGACATTTGACCTGGATAACCTGGATGGTCTGCAGGGCTTGTGGCTGTTGGGATAATCTTATTGCATTTGCTAGTAACTAGGCCTGTGATAACCCTAGTTAGTTAAAGTATCAAGCCGTACTCTTTGCTTGGCTGTGATTGATTGAATGAAGTCTAGCCCAGCTTCGACTTGTCCTGATCCTGTGCAAGATTATGACAAGACATGGTTATTTATGCTTGCCTTAACAATAATGATCAGGAGACCAGTTCTGTTCAGGCGAAGGGTTACAACCCCGGTCCTTGTTTGGTTTAAAGGTTGTAATATGGCTCCCGGAGCAGTTCTGTGTCCTCTCTTCGTTTATTATCTTATTGCTCCCTATGTCATGCTCGTCATATTTTATTTTACTTCAATAGCATGATTATTTATACTGGCCTTAATAATAACGATCGGAGGTCCAGTTCTGTTCAGGCGAAGGGTTACAACCCCGGTCCTTGTTTGGTATAAGGGTTGTAACCTGGTTACTTGAATGGTTTCCTCGTACTCAATTTATTGTTGTTATCCTTATTATTATCTATTTCGTTTATAATCATCTATTATTATTCATTTGTGGTATGCTAGTTTTAGTTCCTAAGTGAAGCCTCCTTTGTGGCACTTGCTCTTTCTGGGGTCTGACCCAGCTGGTTTTGTGTGGCCAGATATCGGAGCAGCACCAGAGGATCTACCTACCTTCCAGCCATATGGTGACTGCCAGGCGTAACCCTGGCAACGAGTAGATTTCTTTTGTCCTCCCACTTTATTGTAAAATTATTCTTTTGAGGCATTTAGCCGGCGAGCACGTGTTAGCTCGTATTGTACCTTTATTTACTGTCTGTCTACAGGCTGTAACATGATTGACAAATCCTAGGATTGATCATGTATGACCAGAACTCTTGCTAGTCTTGACATTTTGTACGACTAGCTTCGTGATCATCCGAATATGTAATGTATGGGACGTCTTACTATTGTATATTTGGTGCTCTGACATCTTGTAATTGTTATTCCTTGCGGCCACTAAATGGCCGAAGCAATTATATGCGGCCAGCTCATAAACTAATGGCCCATGCGGCCACTAAATAATTTCATGCAAGCAACCATGCGGCCATGATATAAATAAGTAACAACATGCAAGAGCATGCATAAAAAATTAAAGAAAAGGCCATACGGCCATATGCTGATGCATATAAGCATTACATGCAATATTAAAGAAAAGGCCATGCGGCCACATGCTAATTCATGCAAGCATTGCATGCTAATGCATGCAATACTTAAAGAAAAGGCCATGTGCATTCCAAGCAAGGTTGCATGCTAATGTAATTAGCATTCTAAGCTAATTACATGCGGCTACAGTGTTTCCTTATGCGGCCAGGTTAGCAAAAAATGCTAATAGCATTAAATGCCAAGTGAGGTACCCATATGCGGCCAAGTTAGCTTGCCAATGCAAGCAAAAGGCTGCATGCAACTAATGTAAAGGCCAACTTTGCATACAACATGCAAAGGAGATTAAATAATACAATTCAATAATAAGGCCATGCGGCCAACTATGGTTGCATGTAAATGCAAGCAAAGCTAATGCTAATGCATTAAATAATACAATTCAAATGTAAAGTCATGCGGCCAACTATGGTTACATGCAAGCACTTAAGTTGATGCATGCAAAATAATAAAGAAAAAGTCATGCGGCCAACTATGTTCCCATATGCGGCCAACAACTCTGGAATGGCCATATGCGGCTAAGTATTTATTGCCATGCAAATATTGTAGGCTGCTTATGCGGCCAAAGCTTGATATATTCATGCGACTACCAGCTACTTGTAAATGCATGCGGCCAAGGCTTAAATAATTAATGCTAATGGCCAAAGGCCATGCGGCTCACTTGGCAATATTTAATGCTAAAGGCCAAAAGGCCCATGCGGCTATCAATTGGCAAATTGCCATGCGGCTAACCTTGTGTTGGCCATATGCGGCTGACAATGAATAGTAGCCATGCGGCTCAACAAATTGATTGGCCATGCAAATTAATTGTATGCTGCTTATGCGGCCATTAAATGAATAGTGGCCATGCCAGCTAAGCAGTGCCATATGCGGCTGTACAAGGAAAGGCTCATGCGGCCAACTAAATAATTAATTCAATTAAATGGCCATGCGGCCAGAGAACTGTTCTTCTTCTCCACTTTTCGAGAAGAAAAAAACCATGAAGCCATGCTTCCAAGCTCCATAAATTCATCATCCAGAGTCCAAATGTGATGCCTATAGTTCGTATTACGTATTTTGGAATACATGTACGTAATCTGGCTCGTATTGCATGTCTCCTGGCTTGGTTCGGCTTGTTTGGGTTGGCTTGGTTCGGCTTGGGTTACTTATTGGTTCATCATGAACCAAGTGGAGAACTCTACCTACCCCCACCCTCACCATTTATTAATCCCACTCTCTTCTCTCTCCTCATTATCACTTCAATAACTCTTCTTCTTCTTCTTCATTTACTCCTCTCCACCTACACCCAAGAGCCCTAGGCAAGTGCAACTTATTTCATAATGTATCTCAAGTTTTATTGTTCCATTCTCTTCTTTACATGATTATAAGTCTCTTTAGAACTTGGAGTTTTTGATTTTTATGGATAGATTCTTCTAGATCTACATTATAACCTTGGGGTTTCATGAGTTCATGTAGTTTTCTTGGTTTTGATCTACTAAAACTTGTTATTTTCGAAAACTATTATTTTTATGAGCAAGAGCATGAAATTTTGTATGAATTTGGTTTTTGATTCACCTCATTTCGAGTTAAAATGAAGTTTTTATGGCCAAAATAAGTTTTCTGGATTTTTCATGTCGGCTGAGTGAAATTTTACGCAGGGAACCTGTTTATGCGTATTTTACGCTGGATAGTATCCAGAATGTAAAATTTTACGCAGAGAACCCTGTTTATGCGTATTTTACGCTGGATAGTATCCAGAATATGAAATTTTACGCAGGGAACCCTGTTTATGCGTATTTTACGCTAGATAGTATCCAGAATGTGAAATTTTATGCTGGAACCCTTCCCTTTTGCTTATTTTACGCAGAATTGAATTTTTGGCGTAAAAAGTGCACAGAATGACTATTTTTGCCAAGTTTAGCTATTTTTTAGCCAGAATTTTGTAAAAGTTAAAACATGAAAGTTTTAGATCTTTGTCTTGCCTCTCCGAATATCTTTGGAGCCCCTCATTTGGAGTTCGTATGTGGAAGTTATGCCCCGTCTCCCCTGAGCCGCATGATTCCTCCACAGCTCTTGCACCCTGTTTATATTTAGTTATTGAATATATGCTTATACAAGATTAAATGTTAATTTTAAATATGTTCCATGACACGATGGTGACCCATTGTGGTACACTTTTGACGAATGACATGACGTGATAGTGACCCATCATGGCACACTCCTGACAGTGAACATGACATAATATATATATCGAAGGCTGTTGCGACGGCTAGCATGTCATGACAAGTATGAATGACCTGGACACCGTGGACGATTGTATTTGTACAAATAAACCAGTACTGTCTTCTATCATGTCTAGGATGAGGCTCCCTGAGTACCACGGTCAGGGATATCTACAAAAATTGACTAAGGCTAATAAATTAGAATAATTCAGTAGTCATGAAGAGATTTCTCAGCTACAGGCAATCCCGTTATCTGCGCGCACTAAGTGGACTTGTAGCCTACTGACGAGTAGGACACATTTCTAGCACACAGTCACGTGTTGCACCCTTCATAAACGGACATTCGACCTGGATAATCTGGATGGTCTGCAGGGCTTGTGGCTGTTGGGATAATCTCATTGCATTTACTAGTAATTAGGCCTGTGATAACCCTAGTTAGTTAAAGTATCAAGCCGTACTCTTTGCTTGGTCGTGATTGATTGAATGAAGTCTAGCCCAGCTTCGACTTGTCCTGATCCTGTGCAAGATTATGACAAGACATGGTTATTTATGCTTGCCTTAACAATAATGATCAGGGGACCAGTTTTGTTCACGCGAAGCTTACAACCTCGGTCCTTGTTTGGTTTAAGGGTTGTAACCTGGCTCCCGGAGCAGTTCTGTGTCCTCTCTTCGTTTATTGTCTTATTGCTCCCCATGTCATGCTCGTCATATTTTATTTTACTTCAATAGCATGATTATTTATACTGGCCTTAACAATAACGATCGGGGGTCCAGTTCTGTTCAGACGAAGGGTTACAACCCCGGTCCTTGTTTGGTTTAAGGGTTGTAACCTGGCTACTTGAATGGTTTTTTCGTACTCAATTTATTGTTGTTATCCTTATTATTATCTGTTTCGTTTATAATCATCTATTATTATTCATTTGTGGTATGCTGGTTTTAGTTTCTAAGTGAAGTCTCCTTTGTGGCACTTGCTCTTTCTGGGGTATGACCCAGCTGGTTTTGTGTGGCCAGATATCGGAGCAGCACCAGAGGATCTACCTACCTTCCAGCCAGATGGTGACAACCAGGCGTAACCCTGACAACGAGTGGGTTTCTTTTGTCCTCCCATTTTATTGTAAAATTATTCTTTTGAGGCGTTTAGCCGGCGAGCACGTGTTAGCTCGTATTGAACCTTTATTTACTGTCTGTCTACGAACTGTAACATGATTAACAAATCCTAGGGTTGATCATGTATGACCAGAACTCTTGCTAGTCTTGACATTTTGTACGACTAGCTTCGTGATCATCCGAATATGTAATGTATGGGACGCCTTACTATTGTATATTTGGTGCTCTGACATCTTGTAATTGTTATTCCTTGCTTGAGATTGAGACAATAGGCTTGTTTATGACCATAGAAGACTGATGGCTTGTAGTTAAACCCCCATGTATCTAGACAGCCGTGACCGTATAGCGAGGTGGGTTGCACTTCAATATACGTAGCAGGCTATGTACGCCCCTGCTCTCCAGTATTCTGGTTCTGGGGCGTGACACCAAATCCAAAATTCCATAAGTCAAATTGGGGCAGAATAAAATTCTCTACAACATGGAACCATCAGAACTTGTAAATAACAAGGTTAAACAGATCAAAACCCAAGAAATCCGAAAATAAAATAAACTTAGATCTACAAGAAATTAGCCATGAAAATTAGAAATACTAAGTATTAAAGTGTGTTAGAATCTCATGAGGAAGAGAATGGAACAATAAGAGTAATTTTGAACTTTTGTAATTTTAGTCTTTTAATAATGAGATTTAAATCATGTTATAATTTTTGGTAATTTTTAATTCTTTTAAAACTATTTTAATTGGTGATTTGTGATTTTGGTGTTTTGCTAGTGAAACCCTAAATATTACTTAACCTAGAGACTAACCATGACCATGGGAACCTAACCACGTGATTAGGGTGATTTATTTCTGTCACGCCCCAGTACCGAAATACGGAGACGGACTAGGCCAGCTACTCCATATGAGGTACGTAACGTCATACGGCGATCGTGGCTGTCGAGAGACTAGGGGGTACATGCTACAATCAAGTCTCCTATGGTCCTACAGAGTTCTATGTCTCAATCAATCAAATCACATCAGCAAATAAATGAACATTAAAGATAAAGCAGTAAGGCATCCCCGACGCTTCATTAAAATGATCATGAGAGACTAACTTTATAATTTAGCTATCTCAGAGAGTCAGGAGTACAAAATTATACACAGCTGCAGTCTGTTTAATTATAATTATGTACTGACACAAAATATCAAGTAATCTGGCTAACAGATGCCGGTGGCTAAATGCTGCACAAAAATATAAGCAGGAGTGGTGGAGAAGAAACCCACTCGAGTCCCCGAACCGCCATGCTCCTAGTATGCACCATGGATGTCAGGGAGGAAGATCGTGTCCTCTAGCTCTGCTACGAGATCTGGCCAAACAAAACCAGCGGAGTCGGCCCCGAATAGCAAGTACCGCCAAAGGGGCACAAGAGTTAAGATTTAAAAAAACCCATATAATAGAATGATTGATAATAATAATACGTATGCAACTATTATAGGGTAGCGCAACATCCTCGAACCCATATGGCACCCTTACAACCAAACAAGGACAAAAGGTGCCGCATGGAGTCGGGACGTGTCGTACCCTATAACTTTCACATAAGTAAAAAGGTAGAAACAATAAAATCTCCTGATCGTGACTTCGGTCGATAGCCTATCGCAGCACAATAACCAACCCAACAATCAAACAAGAACATGGGTTGGATCATGTACCATGATAGACCATGTTCCTCAGTCATTCACAGGAGTAGCACTTCACAACCAGAATAAGTCTTCCGTTCATAACTTCGGTCCACAGCCTGTCATAGTACGATAACCAACCCAACAATCAAACAAGAACATGGGTTGTATCACGTACCATGACAGTCCGCTTCCTTCAGTTATTCACGGAAGGTAAATAGGATACATGCAAGTCATTTTCGCGGCCAATCAAGTCTATGAGTTTCTAGTGGGACGAGGTTATCATCGCATCATGTTATTTCAAAATCCTCAGATCGTATCTTTCCAGCAAGGCTAGCCAACCCAGGGGTTCGCGTAGACAGGTGTCATTGAGCACAGGTCCCTCGCAAGGCCACCTTGCCAAGACATATAACATATAGCAGGAATTAATCGGATACAGTCATCCACTCGTTGTGGATGACACAGTATCCGTGGAGACCAGACGGCGCGTCAAGACAATATCTCAAGGCGGCTGGTGTAACACGATCTCGGGATTCTGCCCTCCCCATGCATCTAGTATATTTAGTTGCCTAGTTTAACCCTAGGTGAAATCTTGGACTCACATGCTGTGGCCTGCATGATTATCCTCCTAAATGTCGTACTCAAGTACGAGTACCCCAAAAGAGGATCCATGTCAATCAGTATGTCAACATGCTCTACCCTCCTTGGTGTAATGTATTATTACAAATATGCCACGTGGAGTTACGAGTCATTTGTCGAGCATGAACAAGAACTGGAACATTCAGGTACAAGTATCAGGTAGGAACACTTTGTTCACCGGGGTCACATTAGTGCTCATATCATGCTCAGGACAAAAGGCGTAAGGATATATAGCATACACAAACATTTACATATATATACAATATAATATATACATATAAAAATATAAGGTATAGGGGAGTCCAGTTCAGAGCGCGCTCAAGTCAGGCTACGCTCAGGTCAGCCTACGCTCAGGTCAGCGTACGCTCAGGTTAGCCTACGCTCAGGTCAGCGTACGCTCAGGTTAGCGTACGCTCAGGTCAGCCTACGCTCAGGTTAGCCTACGCTCAGGTCAGCCTACGCTCAGGTCAGCGTACGCTCAGGTTAGCGTACGCTCAGGTCAGCCTACGCTCAGGTTAGCGTATACAAGACATACGCTTTCAAAGGGCAGCTTATGTACTTCATACGACTCCTCGTCACCCAAGTGAGCGTATGCAAGATATACGCACCCAAAAGGTAGCGTATGGACTCCATACGACTCCTTGTCACCCAAGTGAGCGTATGCAAGACATACGCTCCCAAAAGGCAGCGTATGGACTCCATACGACTCCTTGTCACCCAAGTGAGCGTATGCAAGACATACGCTCCCAAAAGGCAGCGTATGGATCGGACCGCGCTGCACTAAAGAGCGCGCGTAGCTCAGTGGCGCAAGCTAAAAAGCTCGTGCACTGCTCACTGTCTTCCCCAAAACAGCAAGAACTCCATGGTTGAATCCCAAAGCTTCAAAAGTCCATAACTTGGTCAAAATAAGTCCAAATCCAACTTTTCAAAGGTCAAAATTGGGTAGAATAAAATTTTCTACAACATGGAACCATCAAAACTTGAAAATAATAAATTTTGGTAGATCAAAACCATGAAGATCCGAAAATGGTTAAAACCTAGATCTACAAAAATTAAAGCTTCAAAATGGAAAACTTCAAGTTCTAAACTAGTATAGAATGAGAAGAAGAACATATTTTGGCAAATAATTTTGTAAGAAAACATCAACATCATTTATGGATCCATCTCTTGAGCAAGTTGGTACTTGCCTTGGTTGGTGGAGGAAAGTAAATGAGAGGAAAATAAATGAGAGGAGAGAGAGATGAGTTATTATATAGAATCTTGAACCCATGGGTTCATGATGAACCAAAGGGTTCATGATGAACCATTGGTGGACCAAGAATAGGTTACCCAAATGAGCCAAAACTGTAGGCCCAAATGCAGAAAATAAATTACGAAACAATATTTTGTCGAATATTTTAGGAAATGCATGAAGAAATACAGCATATAAATATCGTATAAATACAAAATAAATACAATTTATCGTTTTACGTATTAAAATACGTATTCCAGGATCGGGGAGTGACAATTTCTAAATTTTTGCCTAAGGGTATTTTGGTTATTTTTGACTTTAAATAAAAAATGAATTTTGATTGATTATTATGGTGCTAATCTTTTTATTAGAGACTAACCTAGTTTTGACCTAACCTAGATGTTAGTGATGTTCATGGAGGTTTAGTTAGAATGTTAGAGACTTAATAACTAAGTTAGAGAATATCTAGATATTTGTAAGTTAGATATTTTATTAGCTTTAGCCTAGAATTAGCTTGGGCCTTAAGTTGAGACTTAAAATTGATTGCTAGAGATCCCATAGCCTTTCTCCATGCCCAAACCTTAACCCTAACCATGCTATGGCATCCATATGGAGACCCCAACACCCCTATATAATGCCTCTTAACACTCACTTGCCTATTTTAGAAATCTTCCTTTAGAAATCCTAATAGTTCTTCCCCAAATTATCAAATCTTCCCATTCCTCCACCAAATTGATCCCAATCTTTTGCAATTGTTTCTAAATCTAGAATAGAGGTTGAAGGAGGCTAGCTTGCAAGGAGGGGAGCTCATTTGGACATTGCTTGAGGAAGGGGACATCACAATCTGGGGATTTTTCATTGAGATTGACTCTCAATAGGTAATCCCTTCAAATCACCTTTAAATCTTGATTTCTTTCCATAGATGCATCCATCTAGGTGTCCCCTAGCTGTAGAGTAAGTTTGGTAAGAATGTGTATTGATTTGGTGTCCATATCGGATATACATATATATATATATATATATATATATATATATATATATATATATATATATATATATATATATATACATATCAGTGTGTGTGCATAGGTGTTCGATGGAATGCCACAATTAATTTTATTTTGTTATTTTCAAATTGTATTTGAACAATTTTGTAGATGTTCATGTGTACTTTAATTTTTGTGAGGACTGAACATGAATCGTATCGATTTTTGTGTCCAAAATTGGACACGAACCCGTGTACGAGGCAGTATCTTAATTTCCTGCTGCTCGAGTATCCTGTTGGATACGACACGATGCGGTTTGACACAAAACTTGGTGAGCACGTAGGGGCAATGTCTGCGAGCATGCCCCCAAAGTTTTATCAAGTTTCGTGCTCTGGTTTGGAAGAAATTGCACAAGCATGGATTTTACACACACTGTGCACGAGCAGAATTCTTGCACTGACACGGGTTTTGGGTCACCCTGGATACATCGTGGTGATGTGTCAGGGTATCGAATGTGTAGCCCTACACCTGGGCTAGGTGTGGACACAAGCACCACACCTTTCGTGTCTCTTGTCGAGCCCAGTTGAGCTCGAACACGCTGTACGAGCACAATTTGTATACTGTTTTCTGATACTTAATATTTTTTGTTTTGGACACCTTCGTGTCCACTTGTTTAGACATGAATACTTCCCTCTAACACCTATAAATGTGACACCCCCTGTGCACTTCTGTTTTGGTTTGATTTTGGATTCGAATTTGGGTTTCTCCCCATATTCTGATACATGCTGTTTTGTGTATATTTTATGGTTTTTAAAACAAAATTAAATGTTAAATATTGATAATTATGAATGTTAACTATGTATAACATAGCTGTGATACTGTGTAGCATGACTGGGTTCATATTTATGCATGTTGAAATGATAATATTGATAATGTTTGATTTTTCTCTGTATATGTTAACTGAGTTATAGGTTTCCATTAGGCATGATACTTGATGATGTTAATACATTGTACTTGGTGTACACTGTAGTACACTAGATTGCTAACACACAAACATGTTACCTGGGCATTTAAGCCTATTTTCCTTGTCTGTACACACTGGATAACCCCTACACCCTACTGAAATGTGAACATGAGAAATCCCTATACTGCTGTACACTATCTGTTTAACCCCCATGCCATTTAATATGTAAACCTGAGATTAAGTCATGATACAATGTCATGTGCATGTTATATGTTATGTAAATCCTGAGTATAACGCATCTCATATGTAACCTGAGAACTGATGCAAACCTGATAATTAAACCCTATCACTCACTGTCCACAAACACACACACACCCCATCACTCACTGTCCACAAACACACACACCCCCTATCACTCACTGTTACACTCTCATTGCATGTCTACACACACCCTCCCTATCACTACTGCAACAACTTTGTTAACACAACACACACACACACATTTATACATTAAAATTTGACACTCGCAATATGTTCACTCACCCTTGTTATGAATACTATACACAAGTTCACTTACCCTATATAATGATATGAAAATATGCATGTAGGCATGTAAGAATGTGTATTTGTAGTGTGATGCAAGGTTTTGTATGTAGGCATGAATGCATATATGAATATATGTATATAATATAATGCATGAATAATGTAATGTATGTAATGTATAGATGTAATGTAAGAATACATGTAATGTAGGTATGTATACATGTATTTATGTACAGTATAGACTTGTGTGGTTCATTTTGGCTTGTTAATGTGTTTGAGTGCTAGCCTAGGCTTGGTTAGGCTTAGTGTGACTTGTTGGACTAGGCTTGGACCTACTATGGCTTAGTTGACCTAAATTGACTAGTGTAGTTGACTAGAGTTGACCAAGAGTTGACTTTAGTCTATAATGACCTAGAATTCATATAGAATGCATTGTAATCTACAATTTTACCTTATTGGATATGTTATGACCAGTGTTGCTCTAAATAGGACTCATGTACTCTGTCTGGACATCTACACTTACCAGATACTCAGGATATCAGGCGAGTACATTCTCTGATCATTTCATACTTGTTAGGATTTATATTCTTGCTTTAGATTACTTTACTTGATGCTGTCACATTGTTAACACGAATTGGTACTATATGGATCTTTATATTGAGATGTTATCCCACTCGGAAGCATCGGGTACATCATGTCATGTGCATTTCACTTTCATCATGTACTCCTGTGCTTTCACTATTCATGTATACTCTTATGATTCATGTACTCTCATGTTCACAGAGCCCTCATGTGTAACTTCATGTGCACCCATTTATGGGCCCCCATGTGAAATATGGTACAATAACATAACTTGTCTGGATCCTTGTGTATTGATTGGGGTACGGGAGAGTAGAAGCAGTCATGTGAACAATTCCAAAGTTGTGTAATCATGTGCAAACTCTTTAGTGTAATCATGTACAAATTCAAGCCGTTCACATGTCTATCTTGTTCTCTACATCACTAGTCACTAATAGTTTCTCTACTTATAGTAGCTATTTACATTACAGTTCTCTCTCTTTTACTACATGTACTTTCTTTCAGCGTTTCATGTATTTTACTCTATTGCATGCTTTATATTCCTGTCTTGATATGAACTGTTGAGATTTTGTGCTCGTTCCTGTCCTGACTGGACCTGTTGAAAATATTATAGAGGATGACGTGGACCTTTGCCCTACCTATTATGGAGCTGCCATAGATGACACCTGTGACTTGGACCTTCAGCAGGATCCATCAGCAGTAGAGGATGTCACCCCTATAGTTTATGCTAGTTAGCTTAGATTTCTATCTTATTTTGATGTCTTATCTCATTTGGATACGTTGATGTAAATATTTGGGATCTTGTTATTATTCTGAATGTTTGTGGAGATATTATCTTAGATACTTAGACTTCTTCTCCTGTTTGTATTTTATTTCATGATTTTCTTATCATATCTATCTATCTTACCGTACTTCTATCTTAGTTGTGATTGAGCTGTACATTTCTGTATTGTCCTCTGATTGGAGAGTATACACTGCACAGGTACCTTATCATGTTAGATGTATGTGACCTAGGACAACGTTCTACCGTCGATATTGCGGCATAGGTTGGACGTGCCCACTTCTCGTGCCCCTACATTGGATGCAGGTCGTGACAAAGCACGTATCTAGGAGCTCCTTCGCAAGGAGATACAGCAGACATAGAGACGTCCTGCTCCAGCAGTTGCACCAACTAGAGTGACCCAGGGCGGACCTATCCAGAGACCTATGACACAACCACAGTAGAGGGGTATGCCTTACAAAAAGTCCACTTACAACTATTGTGGAAAGTAATGTCACATTAGGAACGACTATCAACTTTGCCTTTAATTATGTATGAGATGCGAATCAGGACAACACATGGCCGAAGATTGTCCCGAGTAGCAAGCACTAGTAAATGCTCAGCAGGCCTTGAGGCCTACAGCTCTAGTACTTTTGTTACTCCCCTGAACCAGAATATTGGAGAGCGGGGGACAGACACAGCCGGCTAAGTATATTGAAGTGCAACCCACCTCACAATACGGTCACGGCTGTCTAGATGCATGAGGGTTTACCTACAAGCCAACGGTCTCTTATGGTCAAGAATAAGCCTAGTGTCTCAATCTCAAGCAAACAAATAATTATACAAGATGTCAGATCTTCAGACATACAAAGTAAGGCATCCCAAAGATTATATATTCAGATGATCATGAAGCTAGTCATACAAAATACGAAGACTAACAAGAGTTTAAGTCATACATGATCAACTCTAGGATTTTTCAATCATGTTACAGTCCTTAGGCAGACAGAAATAAGTTTCAACACGAGCTAACACTTGCTCGGCGGCTAAACGCCTCAAAAGAATACTTTACAATAGAGTGGGAGAGCAAAATAAGAAACTCACTCGTTGCCAGGATTGGTGTCCACCATCTAGCTGGGAGACAGGTAGATCCTTGGGTGCTACTCCAAAATTTGGCCATACAAAACCAGCTGGGTCAGAACCCAGAAGAGCAAGTGCCACAAGGGAGGCTTCATTAAGAAACTAAAACCAGCAGATAATTAAATAAAAGAATACATAAATGAACCTGATTAAGTAACATGAAGACATGATTAGAATAAAATGATAGCTTGCATTAGGAAAATAAGAGGCAGAATATAATTCCCAGCTAATCATGAGACAAGAATTCATGCACGACCAATCAAGTCCTACGGCTTGCTATCATTAAATAACTAGGGTTATCACAGGCCTAGTTACTAGCAAGATATAGTTGAAATGTTCCCGCAGTCACAAGCCCTGCAGCTATCCAGGTTATCCAGGCGAGGTGATTTACAAGAGTTACAAGAGTTATCAAGAGGTATCAAGTTTACTGGTGTCTTTCAGTACTCATATTTTCAAGAATTGCCCCACATGACAGTGGGCTGGAAATGTGTCCTGCTCGTTGGCAGGCTACAAGTCCCTCAGGTGTGGCCGGGATAACGGGATCACATGTAACTGGGAAAATCTCTCTATATGGACTACTTGATCAATCTAGTCATAACCTAGTCAGATTTATTATGAATTCCTGTCCGTGGTAACCAGAAATCTATGTCCTGAACATGATGCAAGACGAGACAGGTAGCTTGCACAGGCGCAATCAAGAGAAAATCAACCACAGTGTCAAGACAAGAGTTACTTAGCAAGTCAGGGTAGCAGTCGCAACAGCGTTTTAAGATTATACATGTCATGCCAGGTTACTTGTTACTTGTCAAGATTACTTGTCAGGAGTGCACCTCGACGGGCCACTATCAAGATTATACATGTCATATCAAGAGTGCTTGTCAAGAGTGTGCCTCTATGGGCCACTATCAAGAGTTATCAAGACAGGTTCTTATTATTAAGTCGTGTTCATGCCAAGTTCTGATCATAGCCTAGAATTATCATGTTTAAGTCCAAGTCAGGATCATGTCAAAGTCAAGTCCAATAGTAAAAAATTATCAAGTCGGCCCATCGCCAGGCAAGTCAAGTACATGGTACATGCACATAGCAAAATATATAAACAATATACTGAACAAGGATGGCACAAAGGGGGTAGGCGCATCACAAAAAGGGCGTCTAGGCAAGCATGGGCACCAAGACCAAGATGGCACCTAGGAACAACTGGGCGCCAGGGACAAGGTGGCCGAGTCATGATGGGGCGCCTAAGCACAATTGGAAGCTAGGACCAAAAGGGCGCCTGAGCACTCACGGGTGCCAGGGCCAGAAGGGTAGCTAAACCATCGTGGGCGCCAGGACCACAAGGGTGCCTGGGCCTTGATGGCCAGAAGGGGTGCCAGGACCACAAGGGCGTCTGGGCCACAATGGGTGCATGGCCAATTTAGGCGCAAGGCCATACTAGATGCATGGCCAGAGAGGACGCTGGACCGTCGTGGGTGCTAGGGCCACATGGGCGCATGAGCCTTGATGGCCAGAAGGGGCGGGGGCGCCAGAGCCAGCTTGGGCGCCTGGGCCAACAAGGTGCCAGAGCATTGTTCTTCTTCTCCAAACGGTAAAGAAGAACCCATGGGAAACCAAAACTTTAAGGCTTCATAAATCCTTCAAAACAAGTCGAAATCAAGACTTCCTAGGGTCCAAATGGGGGTAGAATAAAATTCTCTACAACATAGAACCATTAGAATTTAGAAATAAAAAAGTTTAAGAGATCAAAACCAAGAAAAACCGAAAATAACATAAACTTAAATCTACACAAATTTAGCCATTAAAACCAAAAGTGCCAGTCCTAAAGAGTCTTAGGATCAAGCAAGGAATAGGTTAGAACAATAAAAGGGGAGATCCATCATGAAGCAAGTTTGTACTTGCCTAGAGATCTTGGTGGGTGGAGAGGAGTAATGGAGAAGAAGGAAATAAATGAAAAGTAAATGAGAGGAGAGAGAGAGAGAGAGAGAGAGAGAGGAGTTGGTTTAAATAGGAAGTTCACCATGATGAACCAACTTAAACCAAACCAAGCCAACATGAACCAAAATAAACCAAGTCAAGCCAAGATTAAACCAAAACGAGGCTAAACAAGACAAGTCCAAATACAGGTCACCTGACAATGCCAGAAATCCGTATACGTGTACTGAAAATACGTATAACGGGAAACGGGTGTGACAACTTTCGGTACCCCGATGAGGACAGCAGGTGCTGAGGCTTATGGCACCAGCAGAAGGAGGACCTCGCCCACCTTTACCTCCCCAGGCAGTGCAGTACAATAGGGCCAGAGTTCAGGACCCCGGTCAGAATTACGGACAGGCTTTTTCGCTAGCGGTTGAGGACGTAGAAGTGGAAGAAGAAGTCATAGCAGGTATGGATTTAGTTGCTACGTTTTCTGCTATTATATTATTTGACACTGGAGCCACACACTCATTCATAGTCACTAGTTTGGCCACTAGACATAATATTCCTACTACACTATTATCTAAAATCATTAGAATCTTTACTAGAGGAGGAATAGTACATATGACTAGCATATTTAGGCTTTGTCCTGTAGTGATATGTGGTAGAAAAATAAAGGCATAATTTTTGGTTTTTTTATGCCAACTTTCGATGTAGTTCTTGGGATAATAGTATCATAGGGGTTTACAGAAGATATCTTGATATTCTCAAAGCACCATGAGGAGCACGAGTAATATTTTCGAATAGTCTTGGGAACCTTAAGGAATAAGCAGCTTTATGCGAAGCTTAGCAAATATGGCTTTTTTTCGAGAAGGTTTTATTTCTTGGGCATATCGTCACGAGAGACGGCATATCGGTGGATCCAGAAAAAATCACAGCAATTAAGGTATGGCATGTTCCTACTTTAGCCTCCGAGGTGAGAAGTTTCCATGAGGTTCATGGAAGATTTCTTACGGATAGCTAGCCCTATGACTCGGTTGACTTACAAAGACCAAGAGTTTATATGGACAGATGAGTGTAAAGCCGCTTTTGATTAGTTAAAGAAGCACTTGACGACTGCACCCATTTCTGTCATTCTATCAGGACCAGAAGGATTCGTGATTTACAGCGATGCATTCGATAAATGATTAGGATGCGTCTTGATGTAGCATGGCCGAGTAGTAGCATATGCATCGAGGAAGTTGAGAGTGCACGAGAGGAACTATCCAACCCATGATCTAGAGATCGCATCAATCATCTTCGCTCTAAAACTTCAGAGACATTACTTGTATGGCAAAAAGGTAAACATCTATACAGATCATACAAGCCTTAAGTATGTTTTTACACAAAAAGAGTTGAAAATATGACAACATCGTTGGCTGGAGTTGATGAAAGATTATGAGATCGAGCTACCATATCATCCAGGCAAGGCTAACGTTGTAGCAGTTGCGTTAAGCCATAAGCCTATGGCTCATTTCTTGACTACACAAAGGGAGTTGTTAGAAGTCTTACAGAAGCTTAGAATCAAAGTCATATTGCCCAATGCTGATGGTGTACTAGCTAATCTTCGAGTGTAATCATCGCTATTGGAGAGAATCATGACAGCGTTACCCACAAACGCTAGATTCCAACGACTTAGAGAGAGAACCAAAGCAGGAAAGCGAGCGGGGTTGATGATTCATCCCGAAGGAACATTACGATGTGTTGATCGTCTGTAGTTTCCAAAAGGAGAGATACGGCAAGAATTGATGGCCGAAGCATATAGCTCGATCTACTACATATACCCTGGAGGAACCAAGATGTACCAAAACTTGCGGCATCACTATTGGTGGTACAAAATGAAGCGAGAGATAGCTCATTTCATAGCCAAGTATTTGTATGCCAACAAGTGAAGGCAGAGCACTGGAGGTCAGCTGGATTATTGTAACTGCTTTCCATTCCTGAGTGGAAGTGGAAGCACATTACCGTAGATTTTCTCACAAGATTTCCTAGGAGTCCTAGTAGACAAGACGCAGTATAGGTGATCATGGATAGGCTTACTAAATTAGCCCACTTCTTACCTTTTAGAGTGGGATAGTCCACGAAAGTATTGGCTGGCATATACATGAAGCAAAAAGTGAAGCTACACGGTATGCCTAGTTAGCACCATGTCGGACCGATACTCGAGATTCACCTCTCATTATTGGAGAAGCATGCAAGAAAGCTTGGGTACCCATCTAAAGTTTAGCACAGCTTATCGCCCATAGACCGACGGACAGTTAGAGCCTACTATTTAGAAGCTAGAAGATATATTGAGAGCGTGTATGCTTAACTTTGGCAGATCATGGAAAGACCACCTCCATCTTGTAGAATTTTTTTACAACAATAGTTATCAAGCGAGCATCCAGATGGCTCTGTTTAAAATATTGTACGGCAGGAAATATCGGTCTCCTATTTGTTGGAGTGATGTAGGAGATAGACAGATATTGGGACCCAAATTGGTCATGAGCACAGTGAAGAATGTAAAAAAGATACAAGGCCACCTACGAGCAGTGCGGGTAGACGGAAGCAGTGGACAGATCATCATCGCTGACACTTAGAGTTCAAGGAAGCGACCATGTGCTCTTGAAGATATCACCCATTAGATACCATTCAATTCGGAGCATGTAGCAAGTTGAGTCCAAGATACATCGGCCCTTTCGACGTCTGGGAACATGTTAGAGAAGTTGCCTACAGATTGGCATGGCCATCGTCATTAGAGGGAGAGCATGAGGTATTCCATGTGTCACAACTGAGAAGATACATGGAAGATAACAGTCATGTGCTTGATCACTACGACATCACTGTAGGTTCGAGCTTGTCATACCAAGGGCAACCGGTAGGCATCCATGATTGAAGAGTGAAGGTGTTGCGAAATCTATCTATCACATTGGTTCGTGTAGCATGGAAGCATCACTCGCCAGGAGAGTCTACTTGGGAGCGTGAGAATGACATCCGTAATTGCTACCCTCATTTGGTCGACAACTAAGTGTCACGACCCGATCCCAAATAATTGGGTCGAACCGGATCATGCCCAGCCTGCACCGTTGTGAGACGGCGGCAGTAAGCTGTTCCATAAGCAGGTAATCACAACAACATCTATACATTTGTCACAACTGAATATTCGGGAATTTAAAACTTTATTCAATATTTGAATAAATACAACTGGAAAGTAAAAGAACTGAAATGAATGCTGAATTCAAATTAACAAATTTCTAAAACAACAAAACTGGAAACAGGAAAATATCTAGCTAAGTGTTTGGCTCGTCGTCCTCAGGACCTGCGTCCTCCAATGGGGACTCTGGCAACACCACAGGATACAGAACTGGGTCATAGCAGCTACTTATCAATAGCTCAGCATCATCAATAGACCTAAAATATAGTCTCCAGTCAGGAGGAAGCAAAGTACAATTCATGATGATCTAACAATTGAAATAATAATAGAGTTATGCACTTTTAAACAATTTGAAATAAATAGTTTTCCAGCAGTTAAAATATTGTGATGTGAATAGGCAATGAATATGACCGAATTGGGTTGTACAGTTGTATCCTATTGATACGATATGGCTTATCCCCGTGTGTATGAGGGGTAAGCTAATACAGTTATTATACTACTTTGGATGTGGTCATACTCATTACACTGCTCCCCCAGTACCCAACAGTCAATCAGTCAATGCTCTCATAGAGAGTTCCGTGTTGTATCGTGGTTTAAACTTGCAATAAAATGATTACTAAATAATTATAAACTAACACAAAATGTACTTGCCGTTGTTTATGACTGGAAATGATGTTGGTTCCGGAAAGATGCTAGGTTCGCCTCCGAGATCCTACAGTTGGAGAACTTGACTTAGAACCATTGTGAAACCAAGCTAGGTGTGCTAGTTGCAATTTCTAGTAGCAGGTCCTAGTCAAGTTTTAAGTTTGTTTATTTAATCTACTGCTAACGGTTTACGACGCGTGCTACGTTGGTTCTCATTTAGTTGGATAGCCAGTTTCTGGTTGACTTGGAAAAATTGTCGTTACCGGTTAATTCGTAAAACTTTGTATTTTAATATTATACGTATAAAATTACATTTTCTTTCAATGATAAAATGTGGATTTTGTTAACTATCAATATTTTATTCAAATTATTAAATCGTAAAAAGTCCTTATTAATTTATACAAAATATTTAATAGCTATTTTGTAACTAAGCGCCTAATTACGAAGAATAAGACCAACCAGAAAATAAAGGAAAAATCAACCAAAAAATAAATGAAAAACCTAGACTACGCAATACAGGGGCACAGCTGACAGAATAGGAATATGGGCTTATGCCCTTACAAACTTTACATAAATTAAATAAATTTAGAGTTTGCTGGTGAGTTCTGAACGCCGGGAAGCGGTCCGTTCAGAAGGCCGAGGCCCTGTACTCAAAATACTATAAACCAGTAGCAAGTTCCAAATTATATTTTAATTGTAAAATATGAAAAAAAAAGTAAGTCTCTGACTTGGTCCAATCGTCACTATTTGTTGCTAATGCCTCGACGTCCGGGTAAAACCGGTTTCGTTTGTATTTCGCTAGGGCCCACGGACCGGTATGGTCGTTGCCCAAAAATCTATTTTAATAAATATTTCCGGAAAACCAATTTAAAACTCATTTATAAAATTTTATAAAATTTGGGCAGCATTTCCTCTATATTCGGGACAACCCAAAACTGGAAAAATGCGTCAAAACACCCATAATAAAAGTCCCAAACCAGGGAACACCCAGAAATTAACTTCCAAACCATTTTTTACACAAAATTAAATTCACAGAATAATTTCTGAAACTTAATCGGAAACCGAAATAATCGAAAATCCCAAAATGAAATCGGAACACCAAATAGGACCAAAAAAATCCAGAAAACACATTTCAAAAATTCGAAATAACCACAGAACATCACAGAAACGTCTCCGAAAAATCCGTAGTCACTACGTCGACCTAAAACCGAATTCCCGGGAGGGAATCGGGGACCAATTCATCATCGACTACGGAAATGGAACGAGACAAAGGAATTATACCTTGGGTTGCTCGGCTAGAGCTCTCAGATGTTTATAAAGAAAAAAAGAAATCTGCAGACAGTGGACCGGCTCGGGACAGCGCCTCGTCGGGGTACGGCTGTGCTGGACAACGGGATCCGGGCACGAAAAAGCACAAATAGCAGGTCGGGAAACCCGCGGACAGCGCTGGACAGATCAGCGGGGCACGGGGCTCGTGGGAAAGCTTGCGGGAACCGGGACAGAGGGGAACGGTTAGGGCACAGCGGGGACAGCGTCGGAGCTAGGGCAGGGGTGCGGGTGCTGAAATCGGGGCGCCGGAAGTGGGCGGCACGGGAGACAGCGCCGGGGCGCGCAGGGTGGCCGGCTGGGGTCGCCGAAACTCGCACGGGGAGGCGCCGAGTGGGGGTGGGGCTGGGGTCGCCGATGCTCGCGGGGGAGGCGCCGACGGGCGCGGGCACGGGCTGGAGTCGGGGAGGGGTTTGCTTGTGAAGAGTTGGGGAATAAATGAGAAGAGTGAGAGTGGGAGAAGAAATGAGTGCTGGTGTGGGTAGGTGAGTTTGTTAAGAAGAAAGAGAAGGAAAAAGTATGGGGAGTGTGGTGTAGCTCCTGAGTGGTGGTGAGTTGGGAACGTGTGATGATGTGGGAATTAATAAGGGGGGAGTGGGGAAAGGTTCGTGTGGAGGAGATTAAAAAGCTGGGAAGGAAAAGTAGGGGTACGGCCTGGTCGTGGGGACCAGACCAAAGGTTTTAATTTTTTTTATTACAAAAATATCACTTATAAACTCTAATGCTAAAAATTAATATTAACAAAAAGCAGATTCGGGACTGGAACGAAAGTGGGTTCAGGAACGGAAACTGGCGTTCGGACTCAGGGTCGGAGTCCGGACTCAGGATCGGGGCAGGCTACAATCAAAAATCAACAATAATTTAAAAAAAATATTTTTCCTAAATCCGACTAATAATAATATAATAATAAAATAATAATAATAATAATAATAATAATAATAATAATAATATTAAACTAAAATTTATACTATAAATCAACAATTAATAAATTTCAACATTCTGGGTTTCACACTAAGGTACGACCTTTTATGTTAATTTTTTTTTCCCTTCGCATTGTATTGCATACCCCCATCGTTAGTTTTAATTTCAAGGACGAAATTTTTACAAGTTGGACAGGATGTAAACTCCCAATTTTTTTGATATTTTTATAAATTTTTACTTAATATATTTTACAGTATCTTTTTTAAATTATATAAGATTGATTATTAAATTAAGATTTTTGTTAAGATTTAAAGGTAGCAAGTATTGATACACTCTGGATATATCTAGGTAAGTGATACAAGATTATGTACTAAAAATTACTAGAGTATTTCTTAATTTTTTTAAAGTTATTAGGAAATTTATTTATAATTTATTAGAATATATACTTGAGGAATTATTTAAATTTAAATAATTTATAACTAGTACTATTTTTTTATCAATAGCCCAAGTAGCAAGTAAATGCTATAAAAGTGTGCATACATACCCATTTAATTACCTAGGAAGTACCTCTGATTTTTAGAATAATTTTATGAATTTTTGTATATAAGTTTATATATATATATATATATTATATATATATAGAGAGAGAGAGAGAGAGATAGAGAGAGAGAGAGAGACAGAGGAAAAAAAAACCCAACATCCAATTTCTCGCGAGAAAGCCAATTTCTTGCGAGACAAACCCACCTAAATCACCAGCTAGTGATATATACTCACTGAGTATATGATAGTGAACGACGGATTGGATAGGAGGTGTTTGGAAGATTAAACTCAAAATAGTCAAAAACTGTGCGCAACCTAATCCACCACCAATTCGACCTAAATTTCGATCAATTCCTGCATTAAATCGAAAGTTTTCATCAAAATTCACCTTCGATACTTCACCCCAACCCCACCCTTCGACTCCGAGCACCCTAACATCCCCGTACGCCCATCCTGTCGCCTACAGCAGCCGTACGATAGCCGGAGCGCCGCTGTGTCGTCGGAACCAGAGAGGAAAATAGGGCCCCTGTTTTGAGTCGACGCAGCAAGTTACCTTCCTTTACAAACTCTTTTCTCCCTGTAGGTTCGACTAAATCTAGATCTACGAACTCCTATCAAGAGCCAACATGAGACCCTCGAGGCCCAGTAACTAGGATTGGATGTAGATGAGTAATCAGTTTAAAAAATTAACGCAAATTCGACAAAAAACCCACTGTCACAATGATAGATTTGTCAATGCATATACCCCTGTTTGAAGACAATTTTTGATCAACCTAGTAGAAATTTTTGAAAATTTCATCAACAATATTTTAGCCCATGTAGCACTTCAAACCCTTCTTGTAGTTTTAATTTTCATTCATGCATGTAAAGATTTTGAATCCAAAGTTTGTGAAAAAGAGTTTTTAAAAAACTATAAAATTTTAGAAAAAATTTTGATACTGCGTGCACCCTGACAAATCGGGCGACATGATCATAAACCGAAAGCATAGAAAGGTGCGTATAGACTTCGCGGACGTGTAGGATTTTATAGAACTTAGTTTTGTTATATGTGTACGACGAAACCAAGGTGTACCGGTCAAGATATCCCGTATCGGCCCCTTTAGTCTGAAAGTTTGTCATCTCGAGATGAAACTTACGCCACTGGCTCGTGTCATTTTACTGGTCCTGTGAGCCAAGTTTGGTCTGATTCTGAGACGGTCGACCGGAACGCTATTTTGGGAGGCCCACAACCCGATCCACGGACGAATTTGTGCACGACTCACGAAATTCAACTTTGGACATATGGTTGAGTTTTTGTCATCAAATCGGACCCATAGATAATAATTTGATAACTTTAGAGATAGTAGATATTGGTACGTTTTTGGTGGAAAGTTGGTCTAACAGCGATACCAATTTAGTCCCAAATAATAATTTTTCTCCTGTGCCAGAATTGAACATATGGGTATGCGATATTAGACATTTTGTTTATGCCAAAATATTTGTGATATATTTTAGCATCTGAGGAAGTTTGTGGTAGTAGACTTTTACTGCTCTTTGTTTCTGACGATCTGAGTGATTGGACATTGCTATTTCTGCATACCACCCAGGCAAGATACCTTGCCAATATATTCTATCATTTTTTATTTATTTCTGTTATTTTATTCATTTTAGTATATACTGCATGTTTCTATCACATGATGCGTCCAAGTCATACTTGGGTGCGAGCGACTGTATTAGCCATTTATGGCTTTTCTTTATTTTTATGCATAATGACTTAGTACTTGAAGACTACCAATTGAAATGAGGTATTAGTATATCTCATATGACCTTGACACATGCTTTATCATGAGTTGTGAGTCACTGCAGGACACAGACTTGCGTAGTCGGCTGGACGCCGATACGTATAAGACGTGCGACGGTTAGAGATAAATACCAATAGATTTGCATGATTAGTAGACTTGGCAGATACTAGAGGTTCATATGAGTCATGGAGATGACATTGCTAGGCATTGGGTAGGAACAATTCCTTAATGAATGGGCCATTATTGTACTTTTTCTAGCTGTAACCCGGAAGCTCCGCTGGAGATACAGGTGAGCTTACCCCTCAGGTTAGCCACTGACATTTTCGAACGTTATGCGCTTGGTCCCTAGTGCCTAAGTAAGGACTATGCCAAATTCTATTTATAGCCAGTGCCCATGCGTTGGCTGTCACGACCCGCCCGAGGTAAGGGTACGAGTGCGTAACAGCGTCCCAGCCTACGCCGTAGAAATGGCGTAGAACGCTGTCTAGGTCTACTATCTATCAATAGTATAATTTCAAACCCTGTCGAGAATGGTCAACTCCGAATGGAGGACAAGCAATGACAATATAATATACTCAATCACAAACTCTAAGAATGACGATAATAATACTGAAAGATAAAGACAACAAGATTTATAAATATCATCCTAAAATCCAAACAGAATAATACGAGTCCAAAATCTTTGAGTCAACAATCTCAAAATAGAAAACTAACAAATAATAACAAGCCAAAGTAATCTGGAGACAAAGTCCAGTACTATACGAAAATCAGCTAAACTATACCAAGTCCTCATCTGCTAGAGCTAGCTCCTGCTGCACTAGGGTATCCAACTCTATACCAACCACGTCATGAGGACCGTAATAGATAGGGTACTCCTTATCATCTGTAATATTTTCAACAGTCCAGTCAGGACGAAAACGAGTACAAATCTCAAACAACAGTTCTAGTTATACAATATTAAAAATATAGCAGTAGATAGAGAGAATATACTAGGTAAAGTAGAGCGTACATGCATCCTGGCAAGAGTATATTAAAACTGTAATGCGATAAGGCAAGAGAACAATTATAACATGTACGAAATCTGGAACTGCTATCTATGTGAGTTTAGCACTAGTTTCAACATGTGATCGGCTTAGAACTTGATACAATGTTTGGCTTGGCTAATCATACGTGAGTGTATATTAACACTATAAATGAGGATACAATGGTGATACAATGATGATACAATATAATACTGTGGGATATTGATCACATATCTATGCTAACACTCCCATCCATGACTAATATAGTGGATCCAACCATGACACGTCATGACACGCATTCTCTGGGAAGTAACGCTCCTTTACAGGAATCGTGTCTATACAATGAACAAGGAAACAAGGAAGTCTTGTACAAGGCATACCATATATAAGAGGAAAACATCTTATGACGGGATCCAGACAATACCAATCCGTATGGACAATGTGTCAAGAGAACAAGGATATCTACACTAAATACTAGAAACAAGATGATATCATAAAACAGAAAATTATCAGAGAATGTACTCGCCTAGTACCCTAAACGACTGATGAAAAACAGATGCCTGAATCGGAGTCTCAAAATCCTAGTTAAAGCAATACATGTTATGTATATTCAAACATAAGGTAAATGAAATATACGATGCAGTCTACATGATTCTAAGTCAAATCTAGGTCAAAGTCAACTCTAAGTCAAACCTGGTCAACTGTTTAGGTCAAACTAGGTCAAACAAAGTCAAACTAAGTCATATTAGGTCATACTCGGTCATAGCAAGTCAAAGTAAGTCAAACTAGGTCAATCTAGGTCAAGGGTTGACTTACAGTTGACTTTTGGTCAACTGGTCAACTCTGATCAATCCTCAAGTCAAACTATGTTAAAAGTCAAACTTGGTCAACTTCTAGTCTATCAAGTCAATATCTAGGGTTAACAATTTGCTAAGGTATTTCTAGGTCTATCTATAGGTATAGGATATGATACCACAACCTCATCACACTTTACACATATATATATATATATATATATATATATATATATATATATATATAATATATATATATATATGCCTAAGCATCACAACTTGCTAACTCATTTAATATATACCCTCATACATATTTATACCTCATCCCTCAACTTCATATACACTAGCCTCTCAACCCATCTAATACTCCCACAAGACACCATTCCTAAACGTCTAATCTCCTTGACACTCACAATCACACTCACCATGGCCTATGCCACTCTCTCACACTCACACACTAACTCAAATCCTAACTCAACTTCCAACTAAATTTCTAACCTAAACTCTAACTCACTAAACACACACACTATCACACACAAACCTCCCTCTCAAAGGTATCTTCACATACCCTTCACTGCCTCTTCTCATTTCTAACTCCCTTAACTTTCTACTCATTTCACACTCAAGCAACCAACCAAGCCAACCCTGGCCTAGACGGGCAGCACCCTACTGCTTACTGCTGCTGGGGCCTGCCTGCAGGCAAGGCAAGGCCTGCCAAGCAAAGCCAACCAATGAGCAAGCCAAGGCCAAGTCAGGCCTAGGCTTAGCAGCACACTGCCTGCTACTATTCAACCCTCACCCTCTTTCAATCTAATTCACTTATAACATATTACAACATGCATATAGACATATATCTATATACTTTCAGATTATGAATCTACCTACACATCTAAACTTATAATTAAAACCAATAAAGCCAATACATATATAAAACTGAAACTAAGAATACTCAAAACCATTTAGAACCCTTAAACTCAGTTAACATTTCAAATCAACCCATTTAATTTTCAAAGGCTAAAATTGTAGCTCCCATTCCCGAAAATTTTTGAATTATTTTTTTATTATTTATTTGTTTTAAATGGGATTTTTAGGATTTGTAAATGATTTTTTAGTTAATATTACGGTAGATGATTTTCGCCATGGTGAGATTTGGAGTACAGGTGACTATGAATCATGGCACGGATAGTGCGTAGCGTGTTTTGACTAGAATTTAGCATGGTAGGGGAATGCAAAGCTATAGGAGTGTCTTAACTAGAAAAACCAGGCCAAGTTGCGG
>JANAVB010015665.1:0-18386 GCA_029216955.1 Iris pallida
GCCTCATGCGGCTGTGGGTTCAGGCTCAGCCATGCAGCTGAACAGCGCCATGCGGTCGATTAAGTCCATGCGGCTGACTAAGCTCATGTGGTTGACTATGCCCATGCGGCTCAAATGACAGCGCTCATGCAGCCAAGGGGGACTTGCCGTATGAAAACTCATGCGGTCAAGCACTGTTCTTCTTCTCCACTTTTCTGAGAATGAGAACCATAGGAAGCCATTGCTTCCGAGCTCCCTAATTCTTGCAATACTGTACTTGCCTGAATTCTTGCACAAATCGTAGTCACAAGTCGAGGATGAGGGGATTGTCGATTTAGAAGCTGTCAACCTATAACGTACATCGTACCACAAACCATGCACAAAAATCACAAGTCAATTCTAAGGTTCTAATTCTAAATTCATGGAATAAGTGGCTAATGGGTTAGTAATCTAATAATAGGTAATTCTGAATAAATTACTTAAGAACCTAATTTAACTTGATAATAATCTGAATATAATCTAAACATGCAAATTTGGCCATCAAAAGTCATATTTCTAATTTTAAAAACCATAGCACACAAATTGAGGCGTGCCGTTGACTATCTAGTTAAACATCATGAACTCTAGATTTTGAAAGTGAACCTTGGTAGATTTCAGTGCCACGAGTGCTCTGGAATCAACCATACCGTAAATTCACGTTTTGGTCAAAAGATATCGCCGTTATGGCTAATCGTGACCAAAACGGTGATTCACCGATCAATTCCGAGTTCAACATAATAACTAAAATGCTAGATAAACTAATTAATTTCTGGGAAAATACATGTCATAGAGCTCTATGTTAGCTTTCCGAAACTTCAAACAGTTCATGATTTCGATTTCCGATCCTCTCAAAATTTCGAAAACACCAAAACATGTCAAGTTTCGAACGACCGACACTCTATGAATTCTCCAGAAATTTAGGAAGAAGGTATATGAAATAAAATACATATTCAGAAAGTTTACCTCAATACGAATCCAACAAAAAGTATAGCACGCAAATTCGAGGTCTGGGCTGTCCGCAATCGCCTTCGGAAGTTGGGGGTCTCCTTGGAATCAAACACCTCAAAGTCGGCCAGGAAAACTAGCATTTTCGAAGTCTGAGATATTATATATATATATATATATATATATATATATATATATATATATATATATATATATATATATATATATATATACACACACAGTGGTGGGTGCAGTCAGAACCCGCTGACTTGCAGGCGAGCCGTACTGTCAGCACTGTGCGGCTGACATGTGGGTCTGTCGCGCTGACTGTGTAATTAATTAACCCGAAATTAGTTTTTAAAGCAGTTTTAATTAAAGAAACTCATAATAAATATTAAAAATAGCCAAAAAAAGAAAAGTTCCAGAAAATATAAAATAACATATTAAACCCTAGAAAAATATTTTGGGTCAACATTTGCTCATATGCTAGCACAATAAATTTCTAGAGGTCCTAGAAAATAGGTTTTCTAATATTAAAATTATTAAAATAATTCCAGAAAAGTTTTAAAAATTATAGAAAATATATTTAACCTTTTAAAATATAATTAAAAATACTTTACCTCAAATTATCCCCAAATGGCCTCATAATAAATAATGGAAGCCTTTAAAATATATAAAACTGAATAAAATAAATATCTAAAAATTATTTAAAAATATCTAAAAATTATAGTAAGCTATAAAATAGCTAAAAATTGCTTACTAAGGTCCAAATGAACATAATATGATTATACCTAGCTTAGTTATGACTCCTAATGACCATAAAAGTAAATCATAATCAAATAAAAATAAAAAAATAAAATAAAATCGGGAAGTGGGCTTGCAGGTTGTATGTACTAGTGGACTAGCCTATTTATTGAACCCTTGATTAGTAAACCTATTTGGACTTCTCATGACACTTGGACCTATATTTTAGGTTAGCCACAAAGAGACTCGTAGTCATAATAAGTAATGAACATGATTATAACTAATTCCCAACTTAGGCTAGAAACTTACATAGATTAACCAAAGCCTTCATGACAACTTAAAGGACAAAAAGGACAATTCAAATAGGCATCTAGGACTTCCATTATGGCTGGCCAAATCAAGGGAGAGGGTTCATTATTCACTTCATCATTTTAGAGCCCAAACCCTAGTTTTGGTGTTATCCAAAAACTCTCTTGATTTTCCATTTATTCCTCCATACTCCAAATCCCTTTCAATCTTCTCATATTCCTCATCTAAGGAGCCAAGGAGCTTGGAGGCTTAAGGAGCACAAGGGAAGAAGGCTATTGGCTTGAGGGATTGTGTCCAACATCTCCCGTGTCCACTTGTGGTGCTATATTGGGTATCCATCTCTCAATAGATATACTACTATACTTTTCTCTATTTTAGACACTATTTTATGCATTACATCATTATAAAACCACTCATGGACTAGCGGTACCTATAGGAGGCAGAACATGGCTCTAATGACCATGTTGGTAGAAGTTACATTGGATTTTTATGTCATTTTTGGAAAAATTTGAGAATGATACACCAAGTATTTTCATATAGTTTGATAGGCTAAATGGACATGTGAATGATGTGTGAGGCTAGAAATGTGTCGACAAATGGATACTAATAGGTTGTGTTATGCTACACTAGGACACAGAGTCAATTTAGAGGTTTTACTCCTCCTACACTTGTCACTATATGTCACATTTACATGACACATTGTACTAGCTAGACACCACTCTAATGAGCTTCTAATTGTCATTTTAGGCATGCTCATGTGTTGTGGTATGAACAGGGTAAGGTTTGGTATAGGTATCTTGGGTGTATCATGAGAGTATCGATGTTTTAGTATAATACTAGCATGGTACATACCAAGTCTTTGTGGAATTACTTGTGTGTGTGTGTGTGTGCAAACACATAGCTCGTTATGTGTGTGTTCATATATAAGCATATATATGTATATGTAGAGTGTGTGTATCTATAAGTAGCTTGTGTGTGTATTTGTGTACATATACATGTGTGAGGGTCTTGCGTGATAGAGTGTGTGTGCTTGTGAGTGTTAAGGGTGTACATGTTTGTGTGTATGTGTGTATACCCATGTAGGGGTGAGTTAGAGTGCACACTAGTGCTCATATGTGAGGGTGTCACACTTGAGTGAAATAGGTGATGTGTGTATTGGTGTTGAGTGTAATAGAGTGAAAGGGGAGGAGGAACCTGTTTACATAGGTAGCAACGTCAAGAGAGGGGGAAGGACAGGGTAAATGCATACATGAGTGTTTCCTATACATGTGTGTGTGTGTGTGTGTGTGTGTTTACACCTACACATGTGTGTATGCTTTTAAGAGTGCCACAAAGAGGGAGTAGGGAGGTGAGATTCCTGTCAATGTGAAGGAGTGTATTAGAGGGGACTTGAGAGATTATGTATATGTGTGCGTGTGTGTTTACACATTAGTGTGTGTGTATGTGTGTGACACATGTGTGTCCATATATATATGAGTGTGTGACGGGGGGGGGGGGGGTTCACATATGTGTGATAGTGTGAAATGTAGTGTGTGTAGGTAATGGGAGTTACCTATATGTTAGGTAACATGTGAATAAGTATTGGAGGAAAATAGGTAATAGATACGGTAAGGGTACCCTAGGTGTATCCATGAGATACATGGATACTAGATAGGATTTTACCTATGGGTATTAGTTTAGGTAATGTGAATAGGGTAATGGGGTAAATATTATGGTATAGCAATATACGCTATATGTATCCTAAATAGGTAGATACCTAGGCAAAGCCTAGAATTGTCTAGTATAGGTAAGATTAGTTAGATTACATTGGTATGACAAGGTATTGACCTATAAACTTATGTTTGACCTAATTTAACCAAAGCTGGCAAAATTTGACCCTAAAAGTCAACTTTAGAGTCAAATTGACCTAGTTTGACCACAAAGACCTGATGTTACGACCCACACTCATTTTTTGGGATACGAGTACGTAGCCAAGTCCAGCCTACGTCGCAGCATCGATGGTAGTACGCTGTCTAGACCTCAATGTCAAACTCAAATATAATAAAATCATATCTAATTGCTCATTCACAACAACTATTCTATTTATAAATCTGATAATACATAAAAAGTCACAATCAAGAACAAACATGCTAAATATTTAAATTCAAATACTAGAATCTAAGGCTGGCCTCCAAAACACTCTTCCTCCCCAGAAAGGTCCAAAGTGCATAAGATAGCAAGCATGACAAGTCACCTGTAATGATCCAGTCAGGAAAGGAGCAAAGTACAACACTATTGCAATAATGTAACTTAATACAAAATAAGCTAGATAATAGAGATGCAGTAGAGAATAAGAAAACATGTATATGAACTAGAAATAATAAACATGTACAAGAAATCACTAGCAATAACATGTATAAATGAGACAACTGGCAAGTAAACATATAGTGTGTTTGAAATACTTTTCGATATATGAACGATTTGGGTTAATACGGCACATCATAAATTGCTATCCGCAATAAAAAGGTACATTTAACCCATACGTGAAGTGTATGACTTAGCTATCCACAATAATAATCATTGGACTTTGTTCACATGCCTACTGAGCATTTTTTCTCCCGACTAACTAAACAGTCAATAAACAAACAATGACGCAATCAAGCCTATCGTATCACAATCGTGTCTCAATATGATACTCAATAAAACACAATAAAAGATTGCATTATAATGTAATAAACACATAAAATAATAGTGTACTTGCCTCAAGTTAAGTTGCAGTTGACATGTGCGACACAATCTCGATTTGGTTGAAAGTTGTTGTAATTAAGGCTAACCACTACTAATTCGGTGAATCATCGACCATCTATGGGTTCTACAAATTTAAAAAATATGAAACTATTTTATTAATTTCTAAAAAATTAGTATGCTATAGATCTATGTGTCAGCTTTATAATCATCAAATGGTTCGTAAAACGGAGTTCAGGATCTCCAGAATCTCGAAAACTGTGCGACATGTCAATTTTTTGGACAACTGGCACTCAAATAATTTTCCAAAAATTTATATTCATAATTACAAAAAATAAATTACAGATTTGGAAAGCTAACATCAATATGTTCTAACAAAAAATTTGGAGGTGAAACGGAGTCCGGAGTTGGTCGCAGCGGTCTCGCAAAGTTGCTATAGCTTCAAACAAATAAGGCTAAATTTATGACGAATTTTGGACTATTTTGGACGAAAAAGAGAGAATTTTGAGAAAGGAAAAGATGTGAGATGTTCATAAGGCTATATACAATGGGTAGCAATCACCTAATAGGATTAGAGAATTAGGTTGGAAGGATTTTGGTGTTGGAAGAGACTCTCCTATATATATGTGGGAGGTATCCTAAATAGGGTAGGATTAGAAATCATATGGATAAATCTTTCCATAAGTTTAAATGAAATAAATATTGAATTCAATAAATTCTAAATTAATCAAAATCAATCCATAATAATTTAAAATAATACTAGATATTATTAATAATACTTAAAATATATTTAACCAAACCTAAATTTAATACTTTGTAATAATAAGTCTTTAAAAATAATACTCAATATTATCAAATAATGTTTAAAACATATTTTGTAAATTCAAATCTTAAAAATAAATGATAATAATAAATCAAACAATTCTAGAATATATTTCTATTTATTTAAAAATAAATTGACAAATCTATTTGTCATCGAAAAATATCCTTTATAGAATTAGTTTTTTTAATTTTCTAACTAGAAAAATACTTAAAATTAAATGAAAATAAATAAAAAATTTAAAAACTCAGGAAGTGGACTTACAAATCTATCCACCTTAGAAAAATTTCGTCCTCGAAATTTCAAATGATACGATTAGGCACTATTAAGAATATAATTAAGAAATGATATGATTAACGATCAAAATAGGTCAGGCATAATCGTAGATTAAATCGAAAGCTCAAGAAAAGATACGATTTGACATGATCAAATATAGTCAAAAGGTTCAGTCAAAATCTTGGCTTGGTTAAGGATAGAATGAAAATATGAGTTGCTCAACAAGAAAAGTCATAAGACATGACTAATATTAACCAAAATCATTCGAACACGATTATAGAATCAAAATTTAGGTACGATTATGAATTTATTGGAATGGAATCAAAATCTAGAAATAGATTTTAGAAGGAAATCAAATGACGATTCAGAAATAGAAAGAAAAGAAATAAAGAGTGCAGGAATTCATGAAAATTAATAGTCATATACCAAAAGGATATAGTCTATATAGTATCCGAAAATTGTATATATATCTGAAGTCATTTTACTGAGAATTCATGCCTCGCCATTGTACATCTCGCTGCAGTAAACTCTTAGTGTATGACTCAAATAATAATATGGTATCGAATATCTATCAACTTTATCTAATATTGACATAATAACTCAAAGAACAATTATGGCAATTAGGACATAGTTTGAATAATATGCGATAACCTACACTTACTTGAAGTTACTTCAACTTAGGGGTTATGTTTGCGAGTGCGCTGCTAGCTGCAGTGAACCCGCAGTATTCATAATTCAAATAAATGGCGACAGTGCGCATCTGCCTTACCATTATAGGTCACTGAATATTCTTTCAAACTCTATCCTTAAGAATTCTTAAAGGAGCGTCTAAAAATTCAAACAAGTTCCAAGATGATTATGATATGAAAAGTGTAAGTATTTGTACTTAAAGTGAAAGTATCAATTTTTGAAAATAAAATTATCAAAAAATGAACGAAGATGACTTAGAGTTAATATATGGATAATCGAATCGAGTTAGGCTCAAAAGTCAATGGATGGAATAAAATATTGACTCCTAGGAAAATAATTACTTATTGCCAGAGGAAATAAATACACACTATATGGTATGATGATAATGTTTAGATTGGACAGAAAATAAAATTACACAAATAAACAAGATTAGGAATTGAATCCTAGAAAGTCCTAATTTACTAGCGAACAATCTACCCACCTAAATCATATGGCCTATATAGAAACCTTATACCCAACAGTCTAATTGAATAAGGGACGCCTAGTCTTAGTCATTCTACTAAAATTAAATTAATCCTAATTATGAATGAGCACTTCCTAGTCGTAGGCTCGCAATAGTACGAATAACTTAAGTACTACCATGTGTTCGCAAAATTTTACGAAAACATACCTGCACGGGCCACCCAAAAAAACTTATCATGACTTGCACCCGCTTTTCGGGATACGAGTACGTAGCCAAGTCCAGCCTATGCCGCAACATCGACAGTTGTATACTGTCTAGACCTCAATGTCAAACTCAAATACAATAAAATCATATCTAATTTCTCATTCGCAACAACTATTCCATTATAAATCTGATAATACATCAAAATCACATTCGGGAACGAACACGCTAAATATTTAAATTCAAATACTAGAATTAAAGCTGGCCTCCAAAATGCTCTACCTCTCCAGAAAGATCCAAAGTGCATAAGACAGCAAACATGACATGTCTCCTGCAATAGTACGGAAATGAGCAAAGTACAACCCTATTGTAATAATATAACTTAATACAAAATAAGATAGATAATAGAGATGCAGTAGAGAATAAGAAAACATGTAAATGAACTGGAAATAATAAACATGTACAAAAAATCATTAGCAAGAGCATGTATAAATAAGACAACTGGCAATGAACATGTACAAGTAAACAGACAGTGTATTTGAAATACTTTTTGACATTTGAACGACTTGGGTTAATTCGGCACATCATAGATGGTTATCCACAATAAAAATGTACGGCTAACCCATAGGTGAGATGTATGACTTAGCTATCCACAGTAACAATCATTGGGCTTTGTTCACATACCTACTAAGAATTTCCCCTTTCGACTCACTAAACAGTCAATAAACAAGCAATGATGCAATCAAACCTATCATGTCACAATCGTGTCTCAACATGATACTCAATGAAACACAATAAAAGATAGCATTATAATGTAATAAGCACATAAAGTAATAGTGTACTTGCCTCAAGTTAAGTTACAATTGACATGTGCGACACAATCTCGATTTGGTTGAAAGTTGTTGTAATTAAGGCTAATCGCTACTAATTTGGTGAATCATTAGCCATCTATGGGTTCTACAAATTAAATGAAATAAAACTATTTTATTAATTTCTGAAAAATTAGTATGCTATAGATCTATATGTCAGCTTTAAGCTTTCCAAAACATTAAATGTTTCACAAAATAGGCTTCGAGATCTCCCAGAATCTTAAAAACAGTACGATATGTTAATTTTTTGTACAACTGGCACTCAAATAATTTTCCAGAAATTTACATTCATAATTACAAAAAATAAATTATAGATTTAGAAAGATAACCTTAATACGATAAAAAATGAGGCTGAATTTATGGCAGAGTCCGGAGTTGGTTGCAACGGCCTCGTGAAGTTGTTATAGCTTCAAAAAAATGAGGCAAAATTTATGACGAATTTTGGACTATTTTGGACGAAAAATAGAGGATTTTGAGAAAGAAAAAGATGAGAGATGTTCATAATGGTATATATAATGGGTATCAATCACCTAATTAGGATTAAAGAATTAGATTGGAAGGATTTTGGTGTTGGAAGAAAATAAGGAAAAGACTCGGTGAGAGGTTTCCTAAAGAGGAAAGAATTAGAAATCATATGGATAAATCTTTCCACAAGTTTAAATCAAATACATATCAAATTCAATAAATTCTACATTAATCAAAATCAATCCATTATGATTTAAAATAATACTAGATATTATCAATAATATTTAAAATACATTTAAACAAATCTAAATTTAATACTTTGTAACAGTAAGTCTTTAAAAATAATACTCAATATTATCAAATAATATTTAAAATATATTTTGTAAATTCAAATGTTAAAATTAAATGATAATAATAAATCAAACAATTCTAGAATATATTTCTATAAATACATCAATTTATTTTTAAAATAATTTGACAAATCTATTTGGCATCCAAAAATATCCTTTATAGAGTTTAAAAATAAAATTTATTTTCTAACTAGAAAAATATTTAAAATTAAACTAAACAAAATAAAAAATTTAAAAACTCAAAAAATGGGCTTACACCTAGTATTGACCTAGTTTGATTTCCATGACCTAAAATTGACCTAGAAATCACATTTTATCTTAGATATCAATTTTTAACACACTGAAAAACCAATTAATATTGATATTTCATATTTAGGTCTTTGTGACTCCACATTGGACCTCGATTCACACTTGTTGCTCAGGACCATAGTCGAGTACATTCTTTGATAGTTTTTGTTATCTTGATAATTTCTATAGTATCAGTTTGTAGTGCTATACTTGATACCTGACACAAGGATACACGAATTAGTATACTTTCGATCCAGTCATGAGAGGTTATTTCTTTGGAGGACCCTGTACATGTTTTGTGTTTCTTGTTCATGTATAGACACTAATTCAGGAGTGGGCTGGCCCCATGCTTCATGAATTCCGTATCGTAACGGGACATAGTTGGATCCATTATACTATTCAGGCGATTGAGGAGTTATTGGCAGTCTATATGATCATACCCAAAACTACTTGTGCATAGCTCACTCTCACCCTCACCTCACACAGGGTGTAGCCCGATCTTATATTACTTATGCATAGATTTCTATGTATGGCCGGCCTAATCCATTACTATTCTTGTGCATAGCCGTGTCATATGGAATAGCCTGATCATGTCCCAAGCCAATCACATAATACTCTAATATCTCAAGATATTTAGTATTACATGTTTCATTCCAGATTACCTATTTTACACCCTACTTCTGATTACTTAAATGTTGTCACTTACCATGATATGATTACCTAATTATCCTGTATTTCTTAGTGTTCAGTATTATTTATTCCATCATGTATCGCTATTACTTACTGTCTTTTATAATACTTGTCAATTTAATGGAACTGCTATTAGTGTTAGTACTTCGCTCCAATCCTGATTGGATAATATTTTTTAGAGGACTTAGAGGACTTCTGTACCACCTACTACGGACCCAGGGTAGATGTTGACTATGCTTAAGAGACTCCCTTAGAACTGGTGCCCGTTGAGGATGCACCACTAGTAATGCCTTATCTAGTAGCTAGGATACTTGATCTGCCTCCAGTTATATTCATTTTGGACATGTTATATTTATTCAGGATATGTATTATTGAGATTTTGGATTTCTAGACACTATTTGTATTTGACTTATGCTATTAAACTCTATCATCATTTCATATCTTCTATCTATTCGTGCTATTATCTTCCTTAGATATCTGTGATTGAGTATATGATTTTAGATGGTATATTATGCCTCCGTACAGAGTTGAGATTACTGTCGACAGGTTTTGATTATATATTAAGACTGTTTAGATAGTATTGTTGACCTATACAGCGTTCTACCGTCGAACTGTGACGTAGGCTAACGTACCCACGTACTCGTACCCCTATACCAGGTGCGGGTCGTGACAGACACAAACTACCAAAATTTATATACTTTCGGTTGTTTGGGCCCCCATCGCGGGCATATGATTTATCGGGTTTTGCGTTATTTCCAGGAATCTGTGTTAATAGTATTTGTTTTTGCTATACACTCACACACACACACACACACACACACACACACACACACATATATATATATATATATATATATATATATATATATAATATGTGTATATTAGTGTATTTATGGTTTTTCAACTATATATTTATGGAAAAAGTGTACAGATAATTGAAACAGCACAAGGTTGGAGATTCAGGGTGCTTCTCCACAGAAGATCAAAGAGAAAGCTTGTACTTTGCTGGCTCATCATCCAAGACAAAAGAAGAGAAGATCTGATTGAGGAGTCATCGTCTTCATTTAGGGAGATTGTTACGGGTAGTATGAGTGACTCAAGTTGTAGTCTATAACTTTTCTTCTTGAATGTGGCGAGGGGGTTGATCCTATTAGGACAAAGGGTTCAACATTAGTCAATCTTATAATTTTACCTAAGTTATGTAGGTTGGGATTTGTCCAGGTGACGTATTACTGACTATATATAGTATCTTTATCTGTACTTGGCATTCGTTGGACGATGGTTGGTTATCTCAAGTGGGTTGGCCTAAGTCCCCACTGTGGTCATGTTTTAGCCTCTGTATCGGAGCACTTGTGGGGCATTCCGATCCCAACATCTGATATCAGACCGAAGGTTCGATTCTTTCTGGTCTGATACCAACATCATTTGGTATCTGAGCTTTCAAGTTCATGAGAGGAAGGAGCAACCATATCTACGGAGCAGATAAACACATGTATAATCAACATCACACGAGTGAACTGGTGATTTGGAAGTCAAGGATGGAGGATATACTCAGGTAACACTACTAAAATATAGAGGAAAAATGACGTCCATATCCATCGCCAAAATGTTGTTATTTAGTATTAGCGACTACATGTCGATGAAAATAAGACAAATTTGTACCGACGGTAATCGCCACGTGGCTAAAAATATCCATCGTCAATCAGTCGATTCTCCAGTCGATAAACTGGCATAAAGGCGATGTCAATTTTAGTGACGTATATGCGACATATTGAATTGTCGGCATGTTAGCAATGGGGTGCGCGACAGTACTCTAGATTATAAAAATGTCTACATAGCAATGGATTTGCGTCAACATTAGCATCGTTGTAGCGATGTTCTAGCAACATTCATTAGGTTTTTGATACTGAAAATAAATCTGATACTCAAGGTGGCAACGGAATAACGACATTTCTTAATGTCGAAAAGAAGACGCTTTTATGTCAATTTCAGTGCCCAACGATGGAAACTTTTTGGCGACGGACGTATCAATCTCTAGGTAGTCGCAAAGAACGTCGTCGGTAGTTGCTAAAATGACAGAAAGTCATCGCTAATATGCACAAAATTGCAAAAATAAATAAATACATGTATCAGAGCATATATGATTTATATAAAAACCTATTAAGCACAATCAATATATCAACTACGCAGCGCAACCCATTGTATAATTCCTGTCTAATCGGACCTTCAACGACACAAACACATGCTGGAAACATACATGAGACATAATTCAGAAAAGATATATAATTAACATACTACAATAAATAACATACATGTCCAAATACAATTCCAAATAAAATACTCAAAGTACATGTCAAAAAAAAATCAAAGTACATAAACAACATCCACAAGTATAACAACACTAATAAAGAACATCCACAAGTCTGCGATTATTAAAACATAAATATCAAATATAAATAAATTCACCGATCTAGCGGTGTACCCTGGTTATGCATAGGCTCAAGGACGTCCGAAGGAATTTCATTCACTAATTCAAATGGTATTGAACTTAATGCCTCTGGCGGTAATAAACTGAGGAGCCCCATGACTGTGCTAGTAGACAAAATAGGGCCAGAAGAAGAAACGAGAGGAGCAGAGGCACCATAAGGACCAGCTGTCTGGGCACTAGGGACAACAATAGGAGTAGCATGGACACCAAAGAACCATGCACCATTGAGTCCTGCATGCTGCTGATCGACTTCTGTATACCCATCACTATGGCCTACAATATGGTCATCGCCATAATAAGTTGTTCTATCCTATCAGGAACGCTGCAACAGAAGATGCCGACGGTTGAGGTCTCGAGTATACCAAAATCTGCTATGCCAAGGAGCTAGTGTTGTAGATGCGTCCGCCCTTCCGTCTTCTACCAACGGCCTATATAAAAAGGTCGTTCATTCGAGAGGCCATGAAAGAGGACTTGGTAGTAAAGACTCACCGACACTCTCTTCCACCCCATCCAGAGTGGTCTGAGTGGAGCTCTCAGTTTGTAGAGACTAGAACACAGCCTATCCAATGATCGGTAAGCCCTCAGATTATTAGGATTTATTTATTTAATATGATTATTTATTATTAAACTATATTTTATTTTTAACTACGACTATAAATACACTTTACCGTAGCTTTGACTTTTGAAGCACAATATTTGCCAATTCCTTGAAACCTATTTCATATTTGTGTTCTAGACGAGTCCATCTTCGTTTAAGCATATCATGTTCCACTCAAACATGTCCCCCTTGTACTATATTTTTTTGTACAACTTTCAGGTCATAATGGTCATTTTTGTCATTTGCCATAATTTTGATGTATTTTCTAATTCTAATTTGAGTCCAAAATCCGGTCCAAACTTTTTGATCCAATATATAATTTTTGATCTATTTTGAGCCTACTACACACATGCCAATAGTGTTCCACTCAATTGAGTTCTCATGTGCTGCTTTTTTAAATGGCATACAAGACCCATTTAATCTACTTTCGGAGTCTATTCGGTTCAATAAACCGTATCGACCCAAACTTGTCCACCAAGCTTGGTAGAGCCTATTTTAGGGTACCCTAATCTATTAGGTCATTTTAGATTAATTTTGAGCAATTAAATAGCAGCCAATATTGGGTAAAATCTCAAATTGTTCACTTTCCTAAAATGGACCCAAATACAATCTATTTGAGATACACCCTTACAAATCTTTTAATTGGATTACCAAATCTCAACCAAATCCCATGAAACAAAATCTAATCTCTCCCAAATCCTCTTCCTTATTTGAAACCCATGCCTTCTACCTATTTTTGTACAATTTTATACTTTATTTTTTGATAAAATCGAGCGACCCTTTCCTTCCCAAACCGCGCGCAGATACAACTTCCCAACCACCCAAAGACCTTAAACCCGGCCACTACCAATCCCTTCACCACCTTCCTCGCAACCGTAGGACATTCCTCTAATACCCCATCACCTTCCCGAGGAGCCACAAAGTCTCATTTGGTCGGCACAGGGCGTGGAAGACACCTTCAGTCGGTCAAACTTGGGTTAGAACATCACAACTGGTACGTTGTTTTCATAAGTATGTTTTCTTGACTTTTCATGATCTGTTTGAAGTGAAACCAATTCTAATGCGTACATGTACGTGTCTATTTCTACATCCAATTGTCCATTCATATGGTTCCACACCGTTTGTCTATGGCGCCCATTGCACGATCATTGGTCCACACTAAACTGATTTTGGTGCATGCGTGATTTCGATGACTTACGAAGCCTTTCGACTTTACAAAAAATATTGTTATTGATCTAACATCTTTTTCTATCATTCTCATATGCTTTTTGATAATCTCATTGAATTTTTCATATTTTTAAAAATCTATTTCCGTCGTACAAGTTGTAGTACGTAGAATTTCATTGTAAATATTATTGTTCTTGAACACAGAACTTCACAGTACTTTTCTAAAATAATTATCTCGTATTCTTCGTTGTAAAATCATATTTTCTCTTATTTTTTGACTTATTTCAAAATTATTATTTATTAAAAATTTATTTATTTTCAGGTCTGATCCACTCGACAAGTTAGCTAACGGTGCTACTAGCTGATATAGTAATTTTATATACTTGTTTCCTTGAAAATATTTTAGTTAAATATTATTTATAAATATTTAAGAATAAATATTATAATTTTATTTTGTAAAAATATTATTTTGTCATATTGATACTAGATTGATATAGTAACTTGACACTTATTTTCTTGTAAGTATTATAGTCTAAACTTGTTTCTAACATTATTTTAAATAAATTTCCAGAATTAAATATTTTATTTTATTTTTTTCAAATATTATTTTGTCATGGTAACTTGATACTATACATTGTAGATATGCCTATAAATATGGTTATGTACTAGTCTAGTTAGAATATGATTAGTTGAGACAATATACGGTATGATTAGATATATGGTGTGTGTGTGTTAGGACATCGATGTGTCATTAATTGGTAGATTTATTTATTCTAGGAGTTCACGACTGTGTAACAAAAGATACCGAAGTGGGACCGTTGTACACACACTTGGGGGATACACGCAAGTATACCTTGCCGAACTGTATAGTATTTTCATGCATTTCCTATATTGTTGTTTCTTTTCTGTCTTACTTGATTACCTATATCTCATGATTCTTGTCATTGTCGTTTACTTTCGTTATACGTGCACATATATTATTTTTCTTTATTCCATATACCACTACTATTCATGTATAGATCTTGTTAGTATTTGCTTGGTCTTGTGCCACGATCACTTGATATGATTTGACTTAGACTTGACTCGGACTTGACATGATTGACTTAACTTGACTCGTAGTTATAGGCGACGAGATTGTTATCAGGCGTTGGCTACACTTGACCATTCTCGATCGTGAGCCCCCACCGAGCTGTGATAGAGACAAACTAAAGGATGTGAGCCCCCACCAAGCTACGATCCATAGGGCTGATAGCTCCAACCAAGTTGTGGTTTATCTCGATTTGACTGTAGTCACGTTTATTAACACGATTCTCAGCGACATGCCATTTTCTAGTTTACATCCCTGTATTGTTCTTAGTTAAGTTTTTATTTCTTGTATCATTTATTGTCTTCCATGCATATTTGCCATGCATATTATGTATCTGTTATGTCCCCTGAGGACCTGGGGATCTCTAGGTTTTGCTAAGCTACTATTATAGATAGATGGATGGTTGGCTACGATCGCGTCTACATAATTCAGGTAGTTATTGATATTACTTTATCATTCTTTCATGCATTCTATTTCTTATCATGATATATTCTATATGTTAGCCTAGCGTTTGTAGACTCATGTTATTCTTTTGAGTATATATATATATATATATATATATATATATATATATATATATATATATATATATATATATATATATATAAATATATATATATATATAATATATTTCCTATTCTTGTATTCTATATTACTATGGATTGAGACTTAGAGATATTATTGATTTGTATAGATAGCTGGTCGTTACTGTACAACTTATACGTATTCGAGCTAGGCTAGAGTCCACTTGATACCTAGCTGGCATGTGTACGTATTCCTAGTCCTACGTAGTTTAGGACTGGGGCGTGAAATATTGATTTATTACTGATACGTAGTTTAGGACTGGGATGTGGTGGCGGGCAAAGACTCATCGACACTCTCTTCCACCCTATCCTGAGTGGTCCGAGTGGCGCTCTCATTCTGCAGATACTGGAACGTAGCCTATCCAATGACCCCTGTTTAATATCCTAATAGACTTCTAAATTGTAATATAGGTTCTAATACTTCATATTATTCTAAATTATAATATAAATTAAAATACTTATAACAATCTTACTAACCTTCTCGTCTACGTCGCTCCCATCCTTCGTCCTCTTGTGGATATACTCTAAAACATCGATGACGCTGATACTAGAGGGATGTCCCATCTCCTTCTCCAGCTTCTCCGCTTGTGTACAAAATATTAAGAAAATATATTATCTTGATAATTATGTTATTGAACTATATAATAAAAATATTTAAGTACTTCAAGTTATCTTACTAGGTTTCCATGGAGAATAGCGATAGGGATCGATCCATCAGTATGTAGACCACATGATTGTGCCTTCTTCCTTTGCTCAGACCTCTTCTTCAACTCAGCAGTCTTAAGCTCCTTCTGCATCTTCTTCCAAAAATTATTACGGATCCAGGGAAAATTGCCCTTTCCAGCAGCCTCCTGTTTTTGCAAATCATCCTTTGCATCTCATATCTTCTTGCTACAAGCACTGCGATATGTCTTTCTGATCTCCGCATCGCAATGCTCGGGCCACCAGTATATTTTCTGACATACAAATTCAACTAGCAATTAGAATAAATAAATAAAAAAATAATTAACAAATAAAATAATGAAAAATATTAAATATACCTTTATCTGGTCAAGCCATATATACTGCATGGCGGGCAGCACATTAGTGAACCTAAGGTAGGAGCCATGGTAGTTCCCCCCAAATGATTTCTCCAAGTGCTCGAGTAGCATTGTAGGGAACAAAGCTACAAAGAAATAACAACAAATTATTGAATAAATAAAACATATGAAATTAAATCCATTAGATAAAACATATGAAATTACTTACAGCTCGTGGGACGCAGGCCAAAGCTCTTGTCTGAACTGCCCCTCTGCTCTCTTCTTGTGTCGGAGGACAACCCTGTCAGAGATATACCGACCACTAACATTATACTCTAATCCTGATACTCCGTGGCCCATCGTACTCCCGCTGAAGTATCTTCCGACGGAGTATCTCCCAAAATAGTATCAACTGATAAAGTATCTGATAGACGAACATACGATGAGGTGCCGAGATCTGCATCAGACGATAAATGGAGTATAGATACTGATGTTGGAGCTCCGGAGTATACGTATGCGACAAATAATACAATGTCTGTGCCTGTAGCCAATGGCAGAGTGTATGTGACTGCGACCGAGGAGGAGGTATCATGATCACGTGATCGAGGGTATAATCCATCCTCGGGTAGTATAAGATCACCGTGACCACGACCACCAACCATCTATGATCACGATTCACATATTAATAACAGACATAATAAATATCTAATAAATAGAACTAAGCAACATAATGGACATCTAACAAATAGAACTAAGCAACAAAATAGCGATAAAAACTGAGATATAAGTGTTTTATGTAATATATAGAAATGTTTTTAGTAACAAAATCAAACTCCATCTCTAGGTATAATATGTAGAAACATATCTAATCTAATCATCATTATTGTCATCGTCCACATCATCATTATCATCATTATCCTCATATCATCCTCATCAAGTTCTTCTTCTTCTTCTTCAGAGACGTCTTCCTGGTCGTGGATAAGGCCAATTATCAGGTTGTGAGCTAAGTCTTCTATATCAACCTCTTCCTCCCCTCTATTTTCCTCGAGAATAGTTTTAACATCCATGTTATCCATGTCATCTTCTTTCGAATATTGTCCTAAATAAGGCTCTTCGACCTGGTCCTCCTGGTATGTTGGGTCTCCATTATTGAAAGTATTTCTAGCTTTAGTCTTACATACTTCCCACAATCAAATAGATCTCTTCGACGACTTGGGTAACTTATATAGTAGACTTGAACAGCTTGACTTGCTATCACAAACGAGTCAGACCCTCTTTATCTCCTTCGCCTATTTATATCAACAAATCTAAATTATTTATTAATTTTCCATCATTAATTTGGTGTTGTGTCGAACCAATCACATTTAAACATCACAATATTCATGTCATATGGGGCCAAATATTGCAATTCTATAATATCTCGAATCAGACCATAATAATCAAAAGTTTGGCTCATCATCGTAGATGGTCCCTCTTATACAAACACCGAAATCCTTTGTATTTACATCGTCAGTAAGAAATTATATATTTATAGGATTCTGATTTGCTTTAAACTTGAAGCCATTAATGATATAGCCTGGCCATGTCCTTG
>JANAVB010015666.1:0-64984 GCA_029216955.1 Iris pallida
TATATATATATATATATATATATAATATATATATAATATATATATATTATAATAATATATATGATAAGATTTCCTATAACTGCATTAAAATGATGAGATTTACTTATCGGTATATTAGATTTTGTATCTTTGAAAATTGAAAATTTTTGTTATATTGAATTTTGAGTTGATTTTTTAGATTTGTTATATTGGATAACAACATCTAAAATATATCAAAAATAATAACAGTAAAAATAAAATAACTTTTTTACTGTGCGTCATCTCCAATGAAATGCCATCCATTTTTCACATGGAAGGCCATTAGAGATGGAGTTCCTCTCCATTTTGCTACAAGAGGCTATTGACAATGGCGTTTCACCTCTCTCTCTCTATTTTTTTTTTTTTTTCTAGATTCTTCATCTTTTGTGCAAATTCATCAATTTTTTTTCCTCTCAATAAAACTGTACACACACGTACACATATATGTAACTTAAAAATGTTTAAAATTTTAAATCTAATTTAAGGTGAAAAAATATTAAAAATTTTAAAATTGTTTAACAAATCTAAATTCAAATATATTTAAACATTTAAAATATATATATATATATATATATATATATATATATAATATATATATATATATATATATATATAGGGTCCGGATCGGGAGCCCCGTTTTCGGAGCCCCGCCGAAGCCCCGCGATCCTTGGCCGTTGGATCGCGCGGCATCGCGTGGGCCCCTCGCGGGCCCCGCTCGATCAGATGGTGCATGGGGGACGGGGCTTCGGGGGGCTCCGCGGGCGGGACTCTTGATCCGGATCCTCTATATATATATATATATATATATATATATATATATATACACCAATGACGCTCTAGTCTGGTGGTAGTGATGAGACATGCGACCCGAGTGGTCAGACGATCGAAAACGGACCAAAAGTCCCACGGAAGAAGTCCCATCAAAGTTCCACCTCCCTGAGGGTTCGCGTAAAACCTGTGCTCGCACTCTCATTCCAACGGTCGAGGTCGACGGACTGCAAGGACGGTGCTCCGTTTCGGATCCATATATATATAAATATATATTGAACCCCCACATCTAGTATATCAGATTCCTTAGATGAGCAAGAATACCCTAATTAACCAAACAAACCAATAACAAACACCAACAGGGTTTGAGAGGGGGAGACCATGGGCTCAAACTCAAAGCCTCCTCGCCAGCAGGACCATCAGGAACCCCACGACCTCCTCCTCGGCAAGTACGAGCTCGGCCGCCTCCTCGGCCGCGGCACCTTCGCCAAGGTCTACTCCGCCCGCCCCCTCTCCGACCCCTCCCCCTCCCCCTCCGAACCCTCCTCCACCGTCGCCATCAAGGTCCTCGACAAGCCCCACCTCCTCTCCTCCGGCGTGGCCCCCATGGTCCTCCGCGAGGTCTCCGCCATGCGCCGCCTCTCCTCCCACCCCAACATCCTCCGCCTCCACGAGGTCATGGCCACCAAGTCCAAGATCTACCTCGTGATGGAGCACGCCCGCGGCGGCGAGCTCCTCTCCCGCCTCGCCCGCCACGGCCGCCTCCCCGAGCCCGCCGCCCGCCGCTACTTCCACCAGCTCCTCTCCGCCCTCCGCTTCTGCCACGCCCACGGCATCACCCACCGCGACGTCAAGCCCGAGAACCTCCTCCTCGACCGCCACGGCAACCTCAAGCTCTCCGACTTCGGCCTCTCCGCCCTCCCCGACCAGCTCCGCCACGACGGCCTCCTCCACACCGCCTGCGGGACCCCGCCTACACCGCCCCGGAGGTCGTACGCGCCCGCGCCAGGGGCGGCTACGACGGCGCCAAGGCCGACGCCTGGTCCTGCGGCGTCTTCCTCTTCGTCCTCCTCGCCGGCTCCTCCCCTTCGACGACTCCAACCCCCCCTCATGTACAGGAAGATCCACCGGAGGGACTACCGCTTCCCGCCGTGGTTCTCCTCCGCGGCCAAGAGGGTCGTCTCCTCCCTCCTCGACCCCAACCCGGAGACCAGGATCTCCATCGACGGAGTAATGGAGCTCCCTTGGCTCATGCGGAGGGCCTACAGCGTCGACTCCCAGCTCAGCCTGCTCACCTACTTGCCGCCGCCGCCTGCGCCTGCATCAGCAGCAGCTGACGACGATGATAATGGTCCGATCGTGCCGCCGGCTACTTCCGCTTCCGACACCGACATCGCCTCCACGATGAACGCGTTCGACATCATATCGCTGTCGTCGGGGCTGGACCTGTCGGGGATGTTCGACGAGGGGAGGGGGGCGAGGGAGAGGAGGTTCACGTCCACGGCGAGCGCGGAGAGGATCCTGGAGAGGGCGGAGGAGATCGGCACGAAGCTGGGCTACAATGTGACGAAGAGGGGCAAGGGGGAGGTGGTGGGGAGGGGGAAGTGGGGGTCGGTGCTGTCGGTGGAGGTGTCGCCGGTGGCGTCGCCGGTGCTGATGGTGGAGGTGAAGGTGGAGGGCGCCGGCGACGGGAAGGACGGCTTCTGGGGAGGATTTGAGAACCGAGCTAGGGGATCTGGTCTTTGATTGCCACAACAACAACAATGGTACTAGTATCGGCGGCGGGGAGTCGTGAGAACTAACACTCCGAAAATTAGTGTTGTGTCGCGAAATATCAGACACGTATCGGATCCAACATACACCCAACAATATCGTAAGAGAGTCTATTTGTGTTTGTGCAACTTTGTTATGTGAATATAGGAAACCATGGACAAATTTTCCGCAAGGGGATGCATGTAATTAGTAAATTGGGTTATTTAGTTTTAAGGTCTTTAGTATATATGAATATTAGAATTTGGGTCTAATGTTAGAATTTGGGTTCTCGAAATCACTATTTGTTAACCTACATCAACAATAATTTCGAGATTCAAACTCTTAATATCGATTAATTTAGAGACTCAAATTCTAATATCTATATATCAGACCCTAAAACTAAATATTCCTAGTAAATTCGCAATTCTGGATTGGAGGTTTGGTTGGAAATGCAGTAATTCTTGTAGTAGTAGTTTGAGAAGATCCTGTTCAGGTGGAAAATGGATGTGATTGTTGACATGGCCTTTCATGTGTTGAACAGTTATTTCCCCTGTTTTTATGAACTGACTTTTTGTTTCAACAAAGGATTGTGACATTTTCTGTTTGGCTGTTTGCTTGTACCCATCAAATATCAATTTGTGTGGTACGATTATATGTGGTGGTGTTGTTTGCTCTCATTTCCGATCACAGCTGCTTTCTTCTACGCTCGAAAGTGCTCAAAAGTTGTGGTTGCCTTTGGGTTTTGTAGGAGGAAGAAAAAACAAAGCCAAAAAGGAATGAATAGCTGAAACGTACTGCCTGTCAACCGATCATGTATGTATTTGAGATTGCTATTTCCGAAGAGTTTAAGAATTAGGTTTGGTATTGTTTGGTATTGTTGCTGTTTTTAAGAAAAAGCAGAATCTTCTAAAAGTTGTCCGAAAGTTGAACTAGCTTATAAAGAAAAGAAAAGCAGTAGCACAGATAAGTTACATTTGGACCACATTACTAAGAGCAATGCTATGATTACAACCATTTAGCTTACAATCGTCTATATGGTACTTTCTAATTGAGTCCCAATTAACAACTACCTCCTATGAGGTTGTAAGCCCAATGATGGTAAAACTACCTATGTGGTAGTTGTTAATTGAGCTTTGCTATGCCTACAACCAAATGTTTACAATTCCATTACAATTAACATTTTTCTTGTTAATTGGGTCCCAACATCCCGCCACACACGGAGAGAGGGGACTCAATTAGAAACCGCCACATAGACGGTTGTAAGCTAAATGATTGTAAACCTAACATTTCTCTTACTAACTATGCCAATTTTATTTCATGATGTGATATAATGCTTTTAGTTGTATAGAGAACCTTCTAAAACGCGCTCCAGCCACAGATGTGCTGTTCCTCATTTCACTTGCACCTTCCCGCATTGTTTTTTGACACCACCTCAACTCAAGTCGGTGACCCAGGGAGTTCACTTGCTATGAGTTGTAATTAAGCAAGTAGATCCTGTACTGGCATACACTGTCTGTTGTCTAATATAGTCAAAAGTCGTTTATAATCTCAGAAACTCGGCTACATTTGACCTGTGATTCATACATATTATTAAGGTTGAAAGCAAAATAGACATCGATCAGCCAACTCCAATACGTACAATATAGCTTTAGTGCAACCTTTTTGTTCATCAAAGCAAAGTCTGTATGACCGTGAATCTTGTGAAGTCATGCGAAGTAGCAAAATTCATCGAAAACTCCTATTTGTTATTCTGAAATTACACACGTCGCCCAGTTAACACCAATGAGAATCTCTGCAATATGTATCAACAAAAAAGTAAAAGATGACAATAAATCATATATTATTGCAATTCATAGTCTGTAACACGTATAGCACCCCCGGATAAAAAAAGAAACCAGAGTACTCATATAGATACAACAAGGATGGTGGACTGATATACATTTCAACATGGAGGGGTGCTGCACTTTCGCATATAGCATCCAGAGCAGATGAGAATGGAGAAGTTTCTCTTTCAGTACATATAATGGCCAACATCAACAACAAGAATTGCAGCTCAAGAGTTGTTATGCTTCTTGTTGGCAGAGACTTCAGGATCCCAAACAGCAGCATCCCACTGGCCAGGCCCACAAGACCCAGGGGTCCCACAGATCCGCTTCTGGAGATGCTCCAGGCTGGCCACTCGTTGCATCGAAGCAGTTCTCCCCATCTTCCCTCCAGCCATAGCACCATGTATCGCATCCTCAACTGGTGTTGCAGTAGACGCAATATCAGGAAATCCTGTTTTCATTCTCCGGTCATGAGCTGGGGCCTGGAAGAAGAGATTCGGGTCATCCTGGACGGTAAGAGCAGCATCAGATGTTGCATCTGATGGACTCCCAGAATAAGGCACGCTGATGGATGAAATACCAGACATGCTAGGAAATATAGGACTCGCATCAGTTACTCTTTTGACACTGTCCTCGGCCATCTTCACCTGAAAGTAGAGGTATCAGATTTACATGACGTCAGCCTTCTGTGTATATACCAACATACGAAACAATTAGTTAAAACAGTGACAGAATACAAATCAACATTAATGAGGCTCCATCTTCATATCAACGACTAAAAAGTTCAGTGCAGCATGAACACACGCACAACACAAACACACGCACAATACAAACACACAGTCCTCAGCAGCATGCACACACGCACAATACAAGTATACAACACAGTAGGACTCTAGGACACCCAAAATCAGCTGTGTCCAGATTACTTTGTGATGTATTTGTATCAATGTATACATAGAAGAATATCATGCATTTGCAAATCCCATTTAAACTATCAAACAGTTGCAATTAAGACAAAGTTAAAATTGACTGATTCGGTGGTTCAACATGTAAAGTGAATTAGTTCAGTAAGTAAAGCAACAAGTGCAAGAAGAATTTTTTTAAAATATAAACTTTCATATCCTTTTCTTCCATTCTGCTTTGTTAAGGGACATGTTTATCAGTCAAAAGTTGTGACTCATTAAGACATAGAAGTGAAAATTGACTGATTCAGTGGTTCGACATGTAGAGTGAATTAGTTCGTTCAATAAGAAAAGCAACGAGTATAAGAAGAAAACTTTTCTGAATCTCAATTGACATATCCTTTTTCTTCCATTTTACTTTGTTAAGTGATATGTCTATGAGTCAAAGTTGTGACTCATTAAGCATGACTCATCTTACATCTCATAAAATAATTTGCCAAGTAATTTAATAAAAAAAAAGAATTCGATGATACCTTCAGACCAAGGTTCGCAGTATCGAATTCGGACCACTTCTTATGAGTATCAGTAATGGTGGTTTTGGGAGTTTTGGTGGTTCAACATTGCACTTTCAAAATTCTTGGTTACGGAAGCCAAAAGATAATAAGATATTTAAAAAACTAGAAGAAATATTTTATACATTTAGGTACAATATTATGCACTACTTTTTCTGTTTCTTTTAGTTTTGAATGGATTTCAACATTGTTGAATTATTTAACCCACAATAGACATTGTCGTTTACTTTATTCAGTTTTAGACAAAGTACCCCATGATAGATAATTTTGAGTCAAAAGATATTAAGATGTATGAATGTCGTAAATCTATAGTATACAAAATCGACAAATGGTAATAATTAGATTGTGTTGATATGAAAATGTTATCAACACATTCTAGCACGTTGATCTATGACACGATAAAATCATAGTGCCGACATTGTTTTTCTACCATAATTCTCCTTTTTTTTTCTAGTTCTTTGGTAATAGGCCGTAAAAGAGGAACAATTTTGGTATCGTTGAGTATCAAATCGGAAATGCTAAAACATATACAAAACTGCCAGTACATATCGATATCGGCCGATACTATGAACCTTACTTCAGATCCTGTCTTGTTTAATGATTTCCGGAATTACACCAGTCCTACCATCAGTTATCTTTACTATGTGTACCCAGCATTATATTATGATTTGTCAATATTTTCTAAAATTATTATAACGACATGAATATGCTATGTTGATCCAACAAAAGTAAGGATCCCTTCCTCCATTGTTGTAGCCTACTCAAAATATACTCTCTTTTTTCCAAAAAATTTTACAGCACTGAAACTATTGTCTCCATGGCTCCCACAGTCAAGAAGGAACATAAGGGAAGAGCTTGTTAGAAAGAACCTCCCCAAAACACGTTCCCAAAAAGCGATGTTTGAAAAAAGAGGACTACATTTTCCTTGTTAAGCTCATGACGGCTCAAAAGTGTATGGAGATTATCAGGGAGAGATTCACACAAACAGGTAACTTATAAAGTAAAATATTCCTTCATACACAGTTGAACAGTTCAACATACTAGCTCCAATCATATGACAGCTTACCTTAGCTCTCAGTGTTTCCACATCTGCTTTAAGTATCCTATTGTCTACAGCAGCTTCATTGTACTTCTGGTTTACGTCAGTGAGGCGCTTCAATAAAGATGAGTTTTCAACTCTTAATTGTGAAACCTGCAAGCATGACATCAAAGTTAGCATACCAGTATTTCACTAAAAGAACTATTTCAGTAAGATAAAAGGATAAAAGAACAATTACGCAAATAAATAATTATTAATCACACCCAGACCTGTTGCTCAAGCTCGCTTAAATGTGCCTGCTTTCTTCGTCTGGAGCGCCTTGCTGATTCCCTATTTGAAAGCATCCTGGTGACAACATGAGCAGTTTCTCAAAACGTAGGATGTATTGGTTACTAAATATCTTCAACTCTGATTGCGTATTGGTCTAAGCACTGCCAAACAGCTGCACGCTCTTACTAGATATACTAGTCATGTTCACGTGAATCGCACATACAAATAAAACTATGATATAGTTGAAAAATTAGATAAAATTTAAATATAAATTATTTTAAATATGATTTGAACATATCTTAATTAGGATTTGTTATAGATATGTTTTTAGAAATTTGGATGTGTTTAGTTAGATAATACCATGTATTTAGTTATAAATATAATTTGAGTATTTGTTATATGTTCATGTAGTTATAAAGATTTCTGAATTTCTTTTCTTAATTATATGAGGAGATACATACGCAGAGATTTTTTGAATTTTTTTTAATTTTATGGAGGATATACATATGGCTTGGACGTCTCATTTTTGAGCCGTTTCCAAGCCTTATATATATATATATATATAGTCCAGCCTCCACAGCTCAAGTGGGAGCGGAGGGGACATCAGGCCTGACTGGGTGGGTTCGAACCACTAGTCGTGTGTGTGAAAAAAGAATCTGAGCAATATATAACATCTTTGCAATCAAGAAAGTATAATTGAATACAAAAAATCAGTGAATGAAAGAGATTTGAGCAATATAATAGCAAAAATACATAAGTATTATAATAGACAACAGCAGTCTTTTGCTGAAGACAATTTTTAAGCACAAAAAGACATCAGATAGTATTCTCACTAAAATCTACAACCACTAATATCCATGAAAGAGCAGGTGATAAGCAAGATATATCAAAGGGAATTTCAATATTATCTCACATAGAGTCATTTCTGCACTAGTGCAATAGCCTGGACTGTGCATCAGACAAACATTATTTATCAATTTATATCAATGACAACATTGTAGTATAATGTATATGGATATTAGAAAAACCTCATTCTATGTATACTTTAATAGTACATGGGGTATGATTGATTCATCTCACAAATCTCATTACTGATTTTATTTGCAGGAAGACAATTGATAATGCAAATTCAATGCTATATTAGGTGAGGTTACCTGGTCCTCTTGCCCTCCAAATTCATATAGAAAGTACATGAAAACAATTGACAATGCCATGATAAAGGACTCCAGGGACCACGAGAGTGACTTGCTGTTTTATTTTCACAATTGTTTTGATTGTTTTGATTGTTTCTCATCCCCTATTCTAGAGTTGTCATAATGCCTTTATACATGGTTTGTGCGTCAATGCAATTTTGGAGGGTCACTTGGTGCAAAGATAAATGCTTGGTGATTGCATCTGCCAGAACTTGGGTTCGATCCATGGAAGCAGCCTGTCCACAAAAATAGGGCAAATCTCTATCCCCAAACCTTGCCTTAGTGGAACCTGAAGGCATTTTAAGATTAAAGGAGTCACTTACTGTCCCCCTGGATCTCGAACCCACTTCCCCTTACCATACCAAAGGTTTCAACCACTCATCTGCCCAACCTTTGGTAAGCCTTTAGGGTTATCCCTATTTTTGAAATGAGATAATGGCAAGCTTCCTTAACAAATTATACACAAAAACAAGGGTAACTCCTAGAGCTCATTTAATTTCACAAACACTCAAACTCAGTTGATAAATCTTCATGGGTTTCTCTCGTTGATGCAAAACCTTACAACTGGCCTTTATAAATTAGAAAAGCACAGTACTAAATCACTTCAAAAGGAATCTGCAGGCTCGTGCACTACAAAAACAAACGTAGCAAGCCTGTCAAAATGACTGGTTCCACTTGCTAACATCTTCCATTTCCAGAGCTGAATTTGGCCCTGCTTGTCCAAACTATAGTTCACATCATACACAATATTCCTCCTATCACCTAAAATGAACCAAGGCAGTCAATCACATCCAAGTATAATGAACTCACTGGCTATGTTATCATAGAACCATGATATGTAAAATTCACCTTGCCATCCATATACAACTTGACACACGTCCATCCGTATCCCACACCTGTGTTCCTGTGAATCCTAAATTATTCATGAGGATGAGAAATATTATGTCCCTATTTACTTATTAGTATAATATTTTTAACATACTCACCCATTTTCGCCTACAAGTACTGAACACAAACCCAACCACATTAAGATTCATGTTAAATACTTTTAAAAAGATACAAATATGTACTTGCATTCTCATGTCTAAAATTTGGAGAGTTCCATGGCAAACACCTCGCAACCGTGTCAAGGCAAAATATGTGGGTCTGTCTACTTATCGTAGCATAGACCAAATAGGCAAATATTAGCAACTATAAATCTAAAAGTTTCGTAAGGGCTTGTTCGGTAAAATGGATTTGGATTTGGATTTGGAACCAAACATAGGATTTGGTAATTATTAATTAGCTATATATTATAATTATAGTTATGATTAATAATTAAATTATTATTATAATAATAAAATAATAAATAAATTATTAATTAGCTATTATAATTATAATTGTAGTTATGATTAATAATTAAATTATTATTATAATTATGATAATAGTTATGATTAATAAATTATTAATTAAAATTTTAAAATATATTAATTATTAAATTATTAAAAAATAATTATTAATTCCGATGATAATTATGATAACTAACTATTAGTTATTTTTTATTAAAATAATAACTAAATTTTAGTTATATTTTTTAAATAATAATAATAATGACTAATTAATTAACTATAAATTAAATATTTTAAAAATAATAATTATAAATTAATATAATGATAATTAATAAATTATCAATTAAATTATTATAATATATTAATTATTAAAATATAAATTATAAAAATGATAATTGTGATTAAATATTATCAATTAAGGTTATAATAAAATAGTAATAACAAATTATTAATTAATATTATAATAAGACTAATAAATTATTAATTATGATTATAATTGGATATTAGTTAATAAATTATTAATTAAGATTACATTTATGATTAATAAATTTATTATAATTATGATTAATAAAGTATAAATTATTAATTAAGATTATTATATATTAAATAATAAAATTATTAATTAATAAATTATTAACTTAAATTATAATTATGATAACTAATATAGTTAATTTTTTATTAAAACACTAAAAAAATTTATAATTTTTTTAAATAATAATAATGACTAATTTTTAATAAACTATTAGTTAATTTTGAATAAACTATAAATTAAATATTTATAACAAAATTATTAAAGAATAACTATTCTTTTCTCCCAAATCCAACCTCTTTCTTCCAAATGCAAATTTTGGATTTGGTCATACTTTCCATATCCAAATCCATCTCCAACCAAACATAGGATTCCATGAATTTGGCTCCAAATCTATAAAATCCTAAAATCCAACTCCAAATACGATTTACCAAACGAACCCCAAGGAACCACTCCCAACCCAGGTGAAAGAGCAAGCAGTTTAGTTAGCCTTCACATCAACAGAAAAAGCATCAACAGAAAAAAGGGAGTATATCAACTTGATTATGAAATGCCATGTTTACCTTCTTACGCGCTTAGCATCACCAGGGTCCATGTTGTCCGTCATTTCTAGTTCTCCGTCAAGGTCATCATCATCAGACTGTTCTCTCGATGATCCACTGGTAGCTGGTCTACCTTGAACACCTGGATTTTGCAAAACAGATAGAACTGGATTTCCACTTGGTCCACCACCTGCCTTAAGTTGCACTTTAGAACTATTTCCTGGTCATGTATATGTAAATAAAAAGCAAAAAAAAAAAGTTAAATTTCAATTCATACGGGACAAGCATATACAGGGTTATCACACACAAATAAGAACCATTTCCTCGTCATGTATATGTAAATAAAAAGCAAAAAAGTTAAATCTCAATTAATAAGGGACAAGCGTATATCTATTTACAGCGTTATCACACACACCACTGCATGAAAGTGACATGTTGTAACTGTTTGGTAAACCGTAAGTGGAAAAATATTTGGATTTGGACTTTCAAGGATGGAAAATGGATAGGAATCCATGCACTTTCTTGTCCCACTAGTAGGGGACAAAGGTGTTTGGTTAGGATAAGTGAAAAGTGGAAGAATATGTTATAATAATAAAGTTATGATAATTATTTTAATAAAAAGTATTAGTAGTTAATCTAATAATAATTATGATAATTCTTCTTCTTAATCTAATAATAATTAGTTATAATTAATTATCTAAATTTGATCCCTATCTTAATTGCAGTCATTAAATAATTTATAAAGTTTGGTCCCTATCTTAATTAGGGCCAACAAAAATTAGGATCACAACCATTAATTATTAATTACATAATATTAATTATCTAAATTTGGTCCCATCTTTCTATATAACATAATAAAAAAAAAACTCTCATCTTACACTCCTTTAGGAAAGCGAGAGCTCTCTGCACACAAAAAAAGCCACCGACCCAAAAAAAAGCCTACTCCACCGCAGCCTCCCGACTGTTCCAGGTGGTTATGGCAACTGGTAGCCGCGGTGGACGTGGGGAAAAAGGTCAGCGAGCGTCAGAGTCCGTCAGGCTGTGGTCGTCGGGCGTCGGAGGCGGTCGGGCTGTGGTTGGCGGACATCGAAGACTGCTTTAGGAGATATATTCTTCCCAACTCCTCCCACAACGTAAACAAAAAAATGGATGTGGGGAGTTGGTTTTTGGAGGGGACAAAGGGGGAGACAAGAACTGCATGTCATGATTTCCTCCCCAAATCCAGCCCCAATATCAGTTACCAAACACAGGGACTTATGGATTTTGGATCACTTCCTATTGAAACCCCAAATACCGGTTACCAAACAGCCCCTAAAAGAACTTCAACATACAGCACCCAACAAACAGATAAACCATTTACACATAAAGGTGCTGCTAATTCTACTCTACATTATCAAAAGCAATGCAATTAAGGAGCAAGAAGACATATAGATTCTAAGATCTAATTTTTCAAGATGTGTTTTTCAGAAGAAAAAAAATAACTTAATACTAATTTTGCCCCTTAATAGATTACAGTAAATTCTACAACCTTATGTAACTGCACTGTGCGTTAACTGGGAACTTGGCCACATGCAATGCACCTGCAACTTGGAAAAGTTGGAGAGTATTTCAGGAAATAGGAAAAGGGCATGATAACATCCACTCTTCTAGTTCCAACAATCTAATTTCAGCATAACCAGCCAACATCCATATCTCTATAAGCTTAAGACATGTTGCCATGCCTTTTTGCATAACATCACTGCCTATATTTGCAAAACCTCAGGCCACTATAATATTAAAATTCATCTTACACTTCAAATATAAAACTAAGTCTTACATACTATTAGTTGATGCATCTTTAGTAGTGTTATGGATAATAACTGAAAATTGCCATTGACCTCTCGAACGCCCTTTATTAGTTAAATAAAAGGGAGTGCCTTAACCATCTACTTAAAGAGAAACCAAGAACAAAATTCTAATGCTAAAGTCCTCTATAGGTAATTAGGTATAACTAAAAATATACTAACCAGAAAATATTTTTCGACATTTTATGATCTACATTTGAATCTTACTCTCCCAATCTATAAATTAATACAACTATTACATAATGTTTTTAACTTTTGTATAGGCCATTCTTAACTTTTGGACTTATAATGTTGAAAAGCACGAGTTGTCTTCTCTCGAGCTGTCATTTTTCTATCCAAGATACCATTAAGGGGCAGTTTGGCTGCATGTAAACAGAAATCCCCTGCAGCAAATGCTGCTATATATGGTGTTGCAGCCATTTTGACTGCAACAAATGCTGCAGGGAATGGCACCAATTACAGTGAAACAAACACCCCAATCGATAATTTGGTACAAATGCTGCAGTAATAGCATTTACAGGCAACCAAACAGCCCGTAAGTTCAAAGGATATCCATACTTTACGAGGACTAATAACCAGCATCAGTTGTCTCCTTAATGACCATATTATGCTGGCCCAAAAACTCCGCAAGGGGCCCACTGTGTGATTGTCTTTATCATTAGTTTCGGCAAATTCGGATCGAATGTTTTGGATCTTGAGTTTTGACACTTTAAAAACTTATACAAGAGATCTTTAAAAATATACAAAATATATTCCAATTTAACCATAATTCCGTGCATTATGTGCATTATCTATGCAGTTCGAATTTAGTTTTGGTGAAATAATGGTCAATATAATTGTTAATGACAGAACGATAATAATATTAACTGCATGGACTATGCAACCCATGCAAGCACTAAAGACTAACTATGGATTAAAAGTTATTATAAGAGAAGAGAAAGATTAAGACTTTAAGAAGTTAATTCATCAACTAGCTCTCTTCCTCAATTGGTACACATAATCAGAAATTAGTGTAAACCAATAACCTAAGCTAATCTATTGCATTTGCAAGGCTAGCAAGCCTAGCACAATATATTGTAATTACTTTTACAAAACACACCCAAACAAGATAACATGCATGCCAGTATGCTATAGTTTTAGTAATCAAGAGATAGGTATAGTAACTAAGAGTTCAAGACTAAAATATTAAGGTAGATTTAGTAATCAAGAGAAACGTAGTGTTATTTAACGATTATTTGTACCTTCTCCTGATAGCAACCAAGCTCAAATATGTGAGCATGATCATGCACAGGACATTTTGGGCATGTGGGACTTCAGTAAATTAAGGTCGTGCTAGTGAAAAGTAGCATTCCGCACTTAAAATAATGACAGAAAAGGTATGATTATAAAAGTGCATACCACTGGCGGGAGCTTGAGATCCCAGTTGTGAAGAGTTGGAAGCCGGTGATCTGGAATCAGCTAAAGAGGTATCCTGAGATTTTAATCCAGAACCCTGTGAAGGGCACAAAATCATATAGGTAAATCCACAGTGCAATAACTTTGAAACTCTATGCATACCTAGAATATAGCACGCGTATGAATTTATTCGAATTTATTCACAAAACTAGGTACATAAAATCAGAAACCCAGCATTTGTTGTGCATCACAGAGAAACTAATGTAGCAAACTGTAAAAAATAAAACAAAGATAAATTAATCATGTGGTATCCCAAAGGATCATGATCCACATCTTGGAAACCTAGGAATGAAGAAGTATTAGTCTACCTCTTGAATATCATCACAATATTTAGAAATCACATGAATGTCGACACACGGTGATATCCCCTGAAAGAAAAGGAAAACATTTTCTTCTAGTAATCTCTTTATAATTATGTTTTCTCTTCTTTGTGTTATTTTACATTTTGAGCTTGCTATCATCCATGCCAAAGATTAAAAAAAAGTTCCACCTCCTTCTTACAGAAGAATGAGCACAATCAAATGGGCTTAAACCAACCTCAAATGGATAGTAAAGGCACAAGCTAAAGTGCTAACATAAGCAATTGCCAAAGTGTTGATAAATTTATCCAGTGTATCAAAATATTTACTCTTGAAGCTCAAGTGAATATTATAAAATAAAGGTAACAAATGGAAACCAATACACAATACATTCAGATCAATATATTACTTTAAGAAACATTTACAAGTGTTAGCAATAAAGGATTCATCCTCATAATATACTTGGTTTACCGCTTAAAAGATAGAAGAACAGACTTTTTATAGAACCAAAAGCCCAATTTTTCTTCAGGTACCTGGTCGAAGTTCTTGTCAGTAGAAATATTCCTGGAAACCTATGTTGCTCAGACACGAATACACAACAATGTAAGGACACCGTGACACGGACATAGCACATATTTTGGTGTGTCCTAGTACATTTTGGAGTGTCTGTATTGTGTTCAATATGTGTCCGACACGACACATCCCATATTTCTGGAGGGCCATGTGCTTTGTAACATTAGCAAAAAACATATATTTATTATTTTGTATAGCCTCAATCCAAATTCGTTTAGGCTTATAAATTTAGTAATTTGCAATTCCAGTAAAGTTGCTTAATTTTCTTCTAAATTTGGGTGAGCCCAAAAGTTCCACTGGAATGGGCTTGGATATTTGTCCAATATAAATCAAGGAAGTTGTTACCCGGGTCGGGCTATCCTGACCCGAACTGACCGGCAACTTAAGTTAAATGACGGTGGTCAGGTTAGGGCTTTCATTCTCAAATGTAAGTCACTCCTTCTCCCTCCCAATTTCCAGCAGCATCCAGTGACAACAGGAGGCCAACTTAGCGTCATGAGACGAATGATGGAGGAGGAATGTAATAAAAGCCACAGAATCAGGTAGGTGCAAATTTATTTTTCCCTTTTGCTATTTTCCAGTAGCTGGCTGCATCCAGGGAGTGTCCGCGTGAATGAACTAGACTCTGGGACACATTTGGCTCCGAAATTGACAGGAAACGAACTGTGTCCCATACGAATTCGTGCCGAATTCGAATCCGACACAGATTCGGAACATACTTCGGCGTGTCCATGCTTCCGAGACACTCAGTGCTCTACGTTCACTTGTTTTAGGGCCATGTATTCATTTTATTTAGTTCAAACAAAGTATGGTTTTCCAAAACCGCACTTAATTGCTAACCATATAACAAAACCGAACTACAGAATCTCAAAACCGTACCTGGTCGAACCATATTAAACAATATGATTAATTCGATTTTAACAGCATAACATTAAAAAAAATGAAAAACTACTACAAGTTGAGTCATGACTCCGAAACATACTAATAAAGAGAGAATCTCTGAAATACTGAAGAGAGAACAATGTGTAGCAACACATAACTACAAAGAGTTGTATAATAAAGAGCCAAAGTATAGTGTATAAATACACAAAATGCATCAGAAATGGGGGTATTGAGTATTAGACTACATATTGTTCGCGTTAAATGTGGTTTGTCTGGTTTGAACCTAATTGTCTTCCCATAACTGCAAATTGAACAACAAAACCGTAAATTTACAAATCAGAAGCACAAATGAACCGTTTACCGAAAAACTGAACTGGAGTATAGGTATGTTCGATTAGGTCTGATTTTGTGGTTTGAACCGCATACGTTCACCTCTACTTGTTGTTCTTTTTTTAATTGTTACAACACTCAAATCCATAAAGCATGGTTGGTCTTATAAATAGTTTATAGAATTTTCCTTTTAACATCAAGGGTATCCTACGAGCACAAAGCATTACACTTCAACTACATTGCTTCAATTTTATAATTTTTATTAAAAACATCACTTCTCGATGTCTTCATCATAATGAATGATTGACGCTAAATCGAAACTGCAACGTTGAAGTATATTTTGTCCGTCAATATTGACTACTCCATCATTTCTATCATTTCTATTTGATTTTTGGTTAAAAATACATTTCATTGTACTAGTTAAAACGTTTAGATTCTATAGTTTTTCTCCATAATTCTATTTGAGAAACTAACCTTTTAGAAGATGCTAATAACTTCACTGTTCAAAGGACAGGACTTCTTTCTCTCCTATATATTCTCATAACATAGATAAGCTTCGTATACCATAGAACCCCATCATTAGTGTGAACAATTATTTCATTCCTAAACAGTGCAAAGGGCTACACATTTGAGGGTTGATCCTTGATGTAAGCCTACTCAGAAATGGAGATGCTTTCTCTAATTGTATGCAAGATAATCGTAACTCCAACATACATATCCTTTACAACCCCAATATAATCTAATAGAGACATTTTTTCCCCAAAAATCAACACATTATCTCCTATGGTACTCTCATAAACGTTTTCCATGTCAATAATAATAATAATAATAATAATAATAATACTTGGATCCATCTTTCCTCTAAATTTCTTTAATCTTAGTTAGTAAATAGCTTTTATGGTAGATTTCCTTGGCACAAAACCACATTACTTTTTCCAAGTTCTGGTTCCCCCCCCTAAATTACTCGATTACTATTTTCTAGAGTTTCAAGTTCTCGTCCTTGGTGTGGTAATAAAATAACACTTCTTTATTCGCTAGGCATATTCTTACTCCTTGGAATTCGGTTGAATAAGTTACCAACATTGCTTCATTATCTCCTAAGCATTCCCGAAACCGAGTGGGATCAGACGTCCTACTACTTTTACAGTTTTATACTTTAAAACATCCTTAATAACTTCAGAAACCATAAGAATACAACAATGAACGTCCTACTACTTTTACAGTTTTATACTTTAAAACATCCTTAATAACTTCAGAAACCATAAGAATACAACAATGAACGTATGGCAAATCTCGTAGTAATTCATTTGTTTATATATTTTAAAAAATGTAGGTTTATTTTCGTTAAATAGCGTATGGAAATAGTTCACATCTAACATACAAACAATGGGGACTCTCATTCCTTTTCACTCGTTGACTTAATGTGTAAAAGACATAACCTATAGAAAATTGTATCGTTCTTACATGTTCTCAGTTTAGGGGAAATTGGAGGGTGTTCATTGGTTGGCTGAGCTTAAATGCACGTCAAAAAGATAGATTTACCTACTTGCCAATTGCCCACGTAGGTTTGATGGCATAGCCCTCTCATGCTAGTAGCTATCTTGGCTACAAATTTGGCATTAACATTACGTCATATCGACAAATGGTCATGAAATTTTTGTCAAGTCCATTAAGCAGCTTTCTTATACTTAACCCAACATCATTCTGATAGGAGAAGGCTTGCATGATGACAATAATCAACTGATCTACAAACACTATTTTCTTTTAATAAAAAAGAGCATTCACTCCGCTTAAGCAGGGTCAAGATGAACAACCTTACCCCTATATGCAAGTCTGCAAGGAGATATTTCTGGACTCAAACCTGCCCCAAGAATGCAAACAACAAAGTCACAATTGTCCTTTCTAATCATACACCATTTTGTTTTAATTTTTACTATACACATCCAGTCGCACACTAAAAGAGTTGCTTGTTGTAAAGAGAATAAACCAACACTTATGTTCACTAAATTAAATTATTCAACACCATATGCCCTTTAATTGCACGTTTAACAATTGTAAATAAATACATATATACACATAAAAGATAAATTTTTCCATTAAGCAAACTAAGAAAAAAAACATTTGATTTGGTTAAATTCTTATAATCTTCAAGTGTTCAATTTAAACTAATAATAAAAGCTAAAGGGCAATCGAGGCTCCCAACACTATGTAATATAGGGTCTGGGAACTACCATGAGGCTCCCGCCATTGCAGGGTCTAAGGTAGGTCAAGAGGATGTATGGAGGCTTACCCCCAATATATGGATAGGTAGTCTTGGCTAGGGGTGAGCATTATTCGGTTTTGAACCGAAAACCGAACCGAACAGAATAAGAAATTCGGTTCGGTTTTAAAAAAAATCGGTTCGGTTTCGGTTTTGAAAATACTAAATTTTCTTATTCGGTTTCGGTTTTGGGTTTCGGTCCAAAACCGAAAACCGAATAAGAAAATTTAGTGGGTGTGTGTGTGTGTGTATATATATATATATATATATATATATATATATATATATATATATAAACAAAAAAAACACAAATAAACTCAAAAACCGAATAAACCGAAAACCGAACCGAATTCCCAAAAACCGAATAAACCGAAAACCGAACCGATTTAATTCGGTTCGGTTTCGGTTTTGCTTATTCGGTTTCGGTCCAATTCGGTTTTCGGTTATTCGGTTCGGTTGGAACCGAATAAACCGAATACTCACCCCTAGTCTTGGCGACCGGTAGGGAGGATCTACGTTTGGGTTTGCCCACCGTCTTTCTGTATTCCTTCTTAGTATATAATTTTTTCCCATTAATTTTTGTCTTTCTAATTACACCCGCTCTCCCTAGATTTTAGATTTTAAATTCTACTTCTTCTGATTTTCTTATGTTCTAGGTTTGTCCACCTAAATCTATGGAGGATGTTAAGGAGAATCAATTATAAGATTAAGATTCCCATTCTATGATATCTATTATAGTTACAAGATTAATATTTTTACAAAAATAAGAAAAGCTTCCACATTTGTTGAGAATTTCAGTTATTCTTTCTACAACTTCAATACTCCAAAAAATAAAATAAAAAATGATTGCTCCAGACACCCTATGTAACTCTCATGCACCATAATTAGCTTAATTTATATTCTTGATAAATGATAATACTTGATTTCCTTTACTTGTACATGTTTAGGATATGAAGTTATTTTTTTTCCTTATATACATGACCTGAGAAACAATTATCATCATCAACACAAATTATCTTAAACAAGTGTCTTACGGACTCGACCTCGTAATAGCATAACAAAATTGTGCCATATCTGTTAGGTTCACTTTCACTCTCAGTTCCATTGTAGTTCAATAGTATAATATAGGTATCATGTGATCACAAAATGTAATGCCCCGCTCCGCATCGGTGCATTACGATGAGTCATCGACTCGAAGAGTTGCGTTGACCCGATAAGGTATCGATGCGAATCGATGCAAAGGATAAGTCCCGTCGAGCAAGTGCTGATTTTAGTTGATCTGGTGTGCAGGCTATGCTTTTACGCTGAACGATAAGAGGTCGGCATTTTGCCTTATGCAATGAAGTGTCCGCGAAACCAAATCGAGGCCCTGCAACGGATTGTGGCATGGGCGCGATAGGCCAAATCAACCGAGTAGTCCAAAGAAATGGCTAAGTCTGGGAGTTAGCTATGCGATCGAGTTATGGAAGCGGGACGCTTCAATCGGCGAGGCAGCAAGGCGTATCGGCTTAAGGTGGGCGGGTTCTTGACTCTCTCTCCCTATTCCTTCACGTCTAATAAAATATATGTTATGGTATGCGTAAGATGTTATCGAGTAAGCGAGCGTGGCTCGGCGAGTAAGTGTCTAAGTATGCGTTGAACACTAAGATAGAACATTGAACAATCGAAACATTTAAGCGACGTGCATCGAGTGCACAGGTCGCGGTAGGGCAATGATGGTAGAACATTGAAAGATGATAATGAGATGTGCACCATGTGCACGGCTCCGAGAACATTGAACTCTAGGCGTAGAACATTGATTATAATGCTGAGCGTGCCTTTGTGCACTTAAGCTACGAAAAGACTAAGTAAATACGGAAGTAGGCTATGCGAATAATATTACGAGCGAGACGCGTGATTATGAGTACGAGACGACAAAGCCATTGGGCGTCGTGCATCAATATGGATGTGTTGGGGCATAACGCCGACGGAGCTCCCCATGCGAATGGTGGATTATGATTACGGCACGGGAAACCGTTTATGGCACGGGAAACCGTTTATGTGCGACACTATGTTTATGGAATACGAGATCGGTTGGTATGCTATGGATTGTATGATATGGAAAGTATTGCATGGTCAATGGACTCGGATGGCCCGTGCACGGGTGCGGCTTCCCTCGAACGGTTACGCCGGGACGCCGGGACCGTTCGGCCTAGGAGGAAATTATGTGTGGTATTTATGGTGCACAACATTCGGACGGATTGCGACCGTCCAGTGCTGTGATAAGCTATGATATCCGTAAGTTTGGGAACCTTCGGATACTGGGCTAGCAACCCGTATCGAAGCGATTGTAGGCTTACACATATGAGATGCCAAGTCCATTACGGTGCGAAACACCGTGACCTTCATATAGTTAGGGCCGGTGGGCTGAGATGAGAGCTGGGTGCAGGCGCAGGGCCTGCCACCCATTATGCATATGTTTACGTTTATGATTGGTCGCTTACGTGAATGAGATGATTCTATGTTAAGTTCTAACCAATGCAGGCTAAGGAAAATGGGACGGAGATGAGCACGAACACTATGTTTATGTTTCATGTTATGGCTAGCTGTGTCTGTTGCAGGAACACGGTACGGGACACATTTAAGATAAGTTGCTATGCATGAGTATTGCTATGAAACTGATCCTAAGGCTAAATAGAAAGATCACAAATTAAGATGCTTGCTCACTAAATGATTAAGTGTTTGGTTTGGGTCCGAGCGGGTCTTGATCAGTGCGAAGCGAGGACGAAAGCACTAAACCCCCACTAGTTTATGTGCAGGTTCAGGTTATGATCAGCTCGGGGCGGGGCTTGGCTTGGACGTGCCGAGGCATGGAGTCCTTGGCGTTCAAGAGGAGCTTCCGCATATGCGTTCGGACTTGCGACATGGAGATGTTCGGCCGAGGACTACTTGGTAGCTATATAGAGGCATAATGTATGGAACAATGTAATCCTTTGAGAGCTAGAGAGATCATGAGCGTTGTAGCCAATTGGCATTTATGTTGGGCTATTCAGAGCCTTTGTAACCTTCAGTTCATTATGAATAAAAGAGATTCTTGTGTTTTACTTTGTTTTCTTCCGCTGCTTATGTTATCGATTTGAGATAGTTCTATGCGAACCTGTTATCTTGCCTTGCACGAGCGCAACTCCAGGCTCGTGCGGCATCACGCCCCAGCGAGAACGATGATTCGGGTAAAATCTAGCGAGGACGAGCGATTTCCCGGGTCGGGACGTGACAAGTTGGTATCAGAGCGGTTCCATCCTTTGGACCGTGCGTGAATCTCTTTGACCCTCATTTGCTTCGATATTGAAATTCAGTTGACTCTAAGTTGTTTCCGCAACCGCATGGCTCATGGATCTGCTCGACGCTACATTGGATGTTCCATACAATAAGTCTATATTAAGTTGCGTACGTCTGCCACAAGTATGTCGTGACTATTACGTTATCTCCGGGTGCCGTCGGAGAGTGTTGGTTGCACGAAGTGCAACGAGTTATAGGATGTTGGTTGCACGAAGTGTAACGATGATATGGAATGCTGGTCGCACGAAGTGCAACGAATATGGTGGTGTTGGTTGCACGAAGTGCAATGATATATGAGTTGTTGGTCGCACGCAGTGCGATGAGTTATGTGTTGTTGGTCGCACGAAGTGCGAGGAGCTATGTGTTGTCGGCCGCACGAAGTGCGGGGAGATATGTGTTGTTGGTTACACGAAGTGCAACGGATCGATATGTGAGACGATGCGTATTATGTGGCTATGCGAGTGATTATGTGCTATCGGTTGCACGGAGTGCAGCAAGTCGTGGATCGTTCGTTGTATCGGTACAACGAGTCGATACGATATGATGCGTGTTGTATGGCCATGCGGATGGATAGCGATATGTTGTGCGAGATTGAGTAAAGACCTTAAGTATCGAGACTAAGTTGTTGCACGAGCTGCAACGTGCAGGATTCGAAGATCGTGGATGCGATAGTAACGAATCGAGTTGGTCGCGGAGTCGAGTTGAGTAGGCGAACGTTTATGTTGGCCGTATGTCGCGTTGAGCGTTGAATAAGCGAATGTTGCGGGTGGGATCGATATGATCGCCATGGTACGGTTAGATCGAATGTATGTCGAACTTGAGCTAACGCTAGAGCTGGGATCGGAAGGATCGCCATACGGGATAGTTGATTGAGGAATAAATGTTGGACCTATGCGGAACGTAATGTCGAGTAAAGACTCGATTCCGAGTGGTATATGCAATACCAATTATGCGAGCAAGTATAGCGAAGTATTGTGTCGATAACGATAGGCTCGATCCTGAGTGGTATATGGGATACCACTTAGCGATGGTTATGTTAAGCTGGTTGGGGACTTACGATAGGTTACGTCGAGACAATTATGTTGATACGATATGTTGTCCTCAACGGACGGAGTAGTGCCGAGACTTGAGTGTGAATGACTTAGTAGAAGTCGATGCGAGTATGCCTTGATGAATTGAGTTGAACGATTATGCATGAAGTCGTGCCTATGGACGATACGTCGAACGAGAATTCGTTAAGTATAAGTTGAACGATAGGCCGAGCATATGCGAATGAATGTTACGTTGAGGAAATAGTCGACCCGGTCGAACTTATGTTGAGTTAGTACGGAGACTTCTTCGGAACATGTTGAGTAAGTACGGAGAAATTGTGCGAACGAATTTGGGTTAACGCGATGGATCGGTAGCACGATTGGAAGTGCGAGTTGGGGATATGAGAATGGATATGTGAAATTGAAAATTGTGTCGCGATGATGTTAAGTAGTTACAACCGAATGGATCTTGATAAGTGCGAGACTTGATTCGTATTCGAGTTCGGATAATGGCAATGATTGCAATGAGTTTGAGCTTATGAGAAAGGAAGATGTTCAAGTTATGCATATCGACGATGGTATTGAGGCGTATCAAAGACGATATGCAATAACTCGGGGATACTCTGATCAAATGAACAAAAATTATGTTGAGCATTGTTGTTGGATGAATAAGATGCAAGTTAAGTTATGGCAATTGAGATGATAACGGTAGGAACGCTTCGGAGAATTTGAGAGTGTATGGATGTTGCTCGGATGAAATCGAAAGTGTCTGGATTGCTTCGCGGATCACCACTATGTTGACATTCTTGTCTTGAGCGAGCGCAACACCAGCCTCGCACATGCGTCACGTCAAATTAGAACGATCATTCCGCGTGAGCACTGGTATGGTGATTCATCCAGTGGGGATGATCGAACTTACGAGGCGTGGCAAATTTGATATGGATTTGTGGTTTGATGCGAAGGTGAAATTGAGGATTGTGCGATATTGTCAACGGTAGTGCATAAGTGATTCGAGTAGTTATCGGTGCATCAGTCGCGCGGGGATAGATAAATCACGGATTGGTAACGTACGTCGGGTTGGATAAAGTCTCGTAGGAACCGTCGGGAATTGATTTGGCTCCGCAATAGGATATAGCATGGTTCGTTATAACTGTCCCTCGTTGATGATCTTCAATTATCGAACGTAGTTTCGGGGCAGATGACCCTAGAAGACTTGACCGCCAAATCAAGTAAATGTTGAAGTTCCATAGGATGACCCTAGAGAAGTCGCGTAAGAAGGATAAGGAATGAGGTAGTGCATGTCGAGGATAAGTCTAAGCGAGTGAGTATCGTGCCTCGAAAGTTAGCGAGTACTAAAATCGATATGGTCAAGAAAAGTTATGTTGGATTGAGTAGATGTTGAGGAACGTGCTTAGCGTAGTGACGCGGTAAGGCGATTGCAAGAATTCTGCAATGCGCGAGAGCGACGGATAGTAGAACGACCCTAAGAGTTGTGTCGTAGATTGGGTGGAGTAACGGTTAGGCTATGTACGTGTTGGACGCACGATCGATGTTACGAAATGAACTAGTCGGAATTGATTCGAGAATTGAGTAAAGAATTCGTACTCGGTCGAGAGTAGGAGATTGACGTATCGTAAGAGACCTTGGGTCAGAAAGATTGTTGCCTTTGAGCATCGTAAACTCAAGTCGACCTCTTGTGTCGGGAGAGTGCGAGCATGATGTCTGGATAAGTTACCTAGCGGGGGTAGCCCCAGACGCAACGTATGGATAGAGCGAGAGAATGTGGATCACGTATGGATAGTTGCGTCGAGACTTGGTATGGATTGTAAGTAAAGGAAAATGGAGACATGTGGACTTAGTCCATGTCATTAAGGCCAAGTGTATGAATGATTGGATGAAAGACTTGAGTTATGTGAGAGATAGGAAACGATTGGGCGAATAGGCGTTGCGGGAGCTCGTTGCGATCGGATGCGCAACGACTTATGCAATGCATGTGTTAGGTGGCCGGCGAGAAACTTATGAGATCGAATTTACGGATTTGAATCAGGTTATGTGCAGAGATGTTTGGAAGAGGATCGCATGTTATGGGATGATGCATACGAAGAGTATTTTGGAAATAGGCGCTAAGATACGACTAAGTCGAGTACGGACCGATGGATGCTTGAGGATTAAGTTGAGCCTGTTAGTTGTCCCGATATCCTACAACTGAGCTTGGCTGAAATACATATATTGGTGGGACGCCTAAAATATGTGTATGATCCAGACTGAGTTGTATGATTCCAACGATAGTAGCACGAGATCGTGAAGCGATCTATGCGAGGCACTTGGATTAAGTGTTGGTTTCGGTTCGAGGACGAACCTGATTTTGAGTGGTATATTATGTAATGCCCCGCTCCGCATCGGTGCATTACGATGAGTCATCGACTCGAAGAGTTGCGTTGACCCGATAAGGTATCGATGCGAATCGATGCAAAGGATAAGTCCCGTCGAGCAAGTGCTGATTTTAGTTGATCTGGTGTGCAGGCTATGCTTTTACGCTGGACGATAAGAGGTCGGCATTTTGCCTTATGCAATGAAGTGTCCGCGAAACCAAATCGAGGCCCTGCAACGAATTGTGGCATGGGCGCGATAGGCCAAATCAACCGAGTAGTCCAAAGAAATGGCTAAGTCTGGGAGTTAGCTATGCGATCGAGTTATGGAAGCGGGACGCTTCAACCGGCGAGGCAGCAAGGCGTATCGGCTTAAGGTGGGCGGGTTCTTGACTCTCTCTCCCTATTCCTTCACGTCTAATAAAATATATGTTATGGTATGCGTAAGATGTTATCGAGTAAGCGAGCGTGGCTCGGCGAGTAAGTGTCTAAGTATGCGTTGAACACTAAGATAGAACATTGAACAATCGAAACATTTAAGCGACGTGCATCGAGTGCACAGGTCGCGGTAGGGCAATGATGGTAGAACATTGAAAGATGATAATAAGATGTGCACCATGTGCACGGCTCCGAGAACATTGAACTCTAGGCGTAGAACATTGATTATGATGCTGAGCGTGCCTTTGTGCACTTAAGCTACGAAAAGACTAAGTAAATACGGAAGTAGGCTATGCGAATAATATTACGAGCGAGACGCGTGATTATGAGTACGAGACGACAAAGCCATTGGGCGTCGTGCATCAATATGGATGTGTTAGGGCATAACGCCGACGGAGCTCCCCATGTGAATGGTGGATTATGATTACGGCACGGGAAACCGTTTATGGCACGGGAAACCGTTTATGTGCGACACTATGTTTATGGAATACGAGATCGGTTGGTATGCTATGGATTGTATGATATGGAACGTATTGCATGGTCAATGGACTCGGATGGCCCGTGCACGGGTGCGGCTTCCCTCGAACGGTTACGCCGGGGCGCCGGGACCGTTCGGCCTAGGAGGGAATTATGTGTGGTATTTATGGTGCACAACATTCGGACGGATTGCAACCGTCCAGTGCTGTGATAAGCTATGATATCCGTAAGTTTGGGATCCTTCGGATACTGGACTAGCAACCCATATCGAAGCGATTGTAGGCTTACACATATGAGATGCCAAGTCCATTACGGTGCGAAACACCGTGACCTTCATATAGTTAGGGCCGGTGGGCTGAGATGAGAGCTGGGTGCAGGCGCAGGGCCTGCCACCCATTATGCATATGTTTACGTTTATGATTGGTCGCTTACGTGAATGAGATGATTCTATGTTAAGTTCTAACCAATGCAGGCTAAGGAAAATGGGACGGAGATGAGCACGAACACTATGTTTATGTTTCATGTTATGGCTAGCTGTGTCTGTTGCAGGAACACGGTACGGGACACATTTAAGATAAGTTGCTATGCATGAGTATTGCTATGAAACTGATCCTAAGGCTAAATAGAAAGATCACAAATTAAGATGCTTGCTCACTAAATGATTAAGTGTTTGGTTTGGGTCCGAGCGGGTCTTGATCAGTGCGAAGCGAGGACGAAAGCACTAAACCCCCACTAGTTTATGTGCAGGTTCAGGTTATGATCAGCTCGGGGCGGGGCTTGGCTTGGACGTGCCGAGGCATGGAGTCCTTGGCGTTCAAGAGGAGCTTCCGCATATGCGTTCGGACTTGCGACATGGAGATGTTCGGCCGAGGACTACTTGGTGGCTATATAGAGGCATAATGTATGGAACAATGTAATCCTTTGAGAGCTAGAGAGATCATGAGCGTTGTAGCCAATTGGCATTTATGTTGGGCTATTCAGAGCCTTGTAACCTTCAGTTCATTATGAATAAAAGAGATTCTTGTGTTTTACTTTGTTTTCTTCCGCTGCTTATGTTATCGATTTGAGATAGTTCTATGCGAACCTGTTATCTTGCCTTGCACGAGCGCAACTCCAGGCTCGTGCGGCATCACGCCCCAGCGAGGACGATGATTCGGGTAAAATCTAGCGAGGACGAGCGATTTCCCGGGTCGGGGCGTGACACAAAATACTCCAGAAACACTCATCTTAAATCAAGATGTTTGAAGTGCATATGGATCAGGAGTGCATATGGAGTTCTTTGAAATAGATTGTTTATAAGACTATTATAAGATTAATTACGTTTTATGGATCAGAGTGTTAAACAATTAAGAAACATGTTCAAAAAGTTAGGTTGGGTTTGGGATTGCCTATTGAAGGTTGTTTATGCTTCTTCTTTTTTAAAACGGTCTAAGGTGTTTAGTAACAACAACTAATCAAAAATCTTTTGAAAAGTTGCTTCACTTTTTTAGCTAATGAAAGCAATCAAGGGGATGCTGTCAGAAATTGTTATAGCATATCAAATCCAATTTGCACAAATCTCCATTATTACTTTTTAAAATCCCAACTATTTATCCTTCCTTGGTACATGTATAATTTTGTCATTTCCAATAATTTTAGGACTGAAAAATGGGTTTACCAAATACATCTTACTGCTTTTGACAACAACTTACACGTTGCATACTTTAACAACAACTTTTGATAAGCTACAACAATGCAAACCAAACCTTAGTGTAGCCAAAATGAGGATCCTAAAATGGATGAGTGACAATACATTAAGGGGGCGTTTGGTATGCGGAATACTATATAGCCGGGAATTCTATATTTCCGGAAATCAAATTCCAAGGAATTAAATTCCCTAGAAAATTACATTCCCATGTTTGGTGACAATATAAATATTCCCGGGAAAAAAATAAAAAATAATAATAACGAAAAAAATGAACAAATATAAAAAAATGGTAAAAACGACAAAAAATAGATAAAAAGCGAAAAAAAAAAGGTAAAAACGACAAAAAATCGGTAAAAACGACAAAAACGATGAAAAACGACAAAAAATCGATTAAAACGACAAAAATGACCAAAAAGCAACAAAAAATGTATAAACGACAAAAAATAAAAAAGGGTAAAAACGACAAAAATAACCAAAACACGACAAAAACGACATAAAATCGGTAAAAACGATAAAAATAACCAAAATGCGGCAAAAACAACGAAAAACAACAAAAAATCGGTTAAAACGACAAAAAATGACAAAAAAATCGGTTAAAACGACAAAAAATAACCAAAAGCGACAAAAACGACAAAAAAACGGTAAAAGCGACAAAAATGACAAAAAACGACATAAAATCAGTTAAAATGACAAAAAAGCGACAAAACGACTAAAAATCGGTAAAAACAACAAAAAAAGCTAAAAACGATAAAAATTTGCTTAAAACGATAAAAATTGACAAAAAAGCGACAAAAAAGATAAAAATTGGGTTAAAACGACAAAAATAATCAAAAAGTGACAAAAAAGACAAAAATGGGTAAAAACGACAAAAAATCACTTAAAACGACAAAAATTGGTAAAAACGACAAAAAATGACAAAAAACGATAAATACGACAAAAAATAATCAAAAAGTGACAAAAAAATGGGTTAAAACGACAAAAAATCACTTAAAACGACAAAAAATTAAAAAAAAACGATAAAAAATGACAAAAAAGCGATAAAAACGACAAAAAATAATCAAAAGTGACAAAAAAGACAAAAAAATGGTTAAAAACGACAAAAAATTGCTTAAAACGACAAAAAAAAATGTTCAAACTAATCAAAATTGATCAAGAAAGAAGAAGAAAATTTAGACAATTTTTTTTTGTCCAGACCAAAAAAAAAAAAAACCAACCTATTCTCAAGGGATAGAATTCACATGTTTTGTGGATAAACTATTTATCCGGGTATTTATAATTTCCGGGAACAAATTTTTTATAAGCCAAACAAACGTGGTAATAGATCCCCATCTTAAATTTTTCCGGGAATAAAAAAAAATACCGCGTACCAAACGCCCCCTAAAGGGTACGATAAGAAATTAGTGTATAGTAGGGAGTTTCAGGTAAAGCAAAATTAGAACGAGATCAGAAAAAAACCGTCTTAGGTGGTTTGGACACATGCAACGCAGACCAATCGATAGTCCCCATAAGGAGGAACAATAGTATAGTAGTTAATGGAGCAGCTAGTACTAGAGGTACGACTTAACGTTACATAGCACATAGCCCTTACATAGACCTTACAGAAGAGGATTCAAACAACCGACCCCAAAATTTAGGATAAGCCTTTGTGGTGGTTCTATATATGCAACAAAGATGACCCTCTTTTTATTAGTTTTTATTAATTGATGTGAGTGAAATACTCTCTTTCTTTACTTCCAAATTTGTCTAAATAATGTCAAATCATGTGTCAATTCAGTATCTATAGCTAGCATCCTTTAGGGACGGTGTCGCGGTAGAATGATATGTTAAGATGCTATATCAAGTATGTTGGATCTTGATCAATATGTTTCGGGCGTCATCTATGTATAATCAACACCTATCGGAAAGTAAGCTTGGCACAAAACTAATCGAATGTGCATAAGTAACCTAATCACTAATGATGAGTGCACAAATGAGACGCGATAATGTTAGAAATCGAAGAACATAAAGTACCCTTGCCAAAGCGACGGCATGGCAGTACATATCGAGCTTCTGCTTGAGCATCGCCGCGTACTCCCCCGGATCCACGTCCGGCGCCGGATCCGCCGGAGGAATCTTCGCCACCGGCGGCGGAGGAGGAGCGGGCCGAGGGTTATTGATCTCCACCACCTCGTCGGAGGAGAAATTCGAGGACACGACCGATGCGACAGGAAAATTAGGGTTAGGATTCCTCGGAGGAGGAGGAGGAGGAAGGGGAGGCGCTTCCAGAACGTTGTCCCCGCCTTCTAGAAACTTCTCGAGCAGCCACTCCGACGGGCTCCGGCTCATCATCCTCCGGTCGATCCCGCCGGCGAGGGATGACGCGGCGGGCGAGGGGACCCAGAACGGATCCGACCTCTCTTCGAAGACCCGTTCCATGTTATCGGAGCTCCGATAAGAATTTTATTGCTGCTTCCGGAAGACTAGCTAGAGGGGGTTGATATAGTCTACGGAGGAGACGGAGGTTTTACGGAAAAGCCCTTGGATTTTGTAAATGTTTATGTTTGTGCGCGCTTTTTTTTTTTTTCTGGTTTTGATCGCTCGTGCGCATTGTGGTGGGAAGATGGGGAATCCTTTTTTATGGTGTCCTTTTTGGACAGTGTTCGCCAATGAGTGGGCTTTGTCTTAGCTATGAAACTTCTGGACAGCCGCTGACTCACGTGGCCCACTCCATGGAAATAAAGACCAGTTGATACAAAATTTTACATCATAATTTTTTTATTTTTTAGATGCTTAAAATTATATTTACACCTCATTTTTCTCACAAAATTAATATCTCGAGACTATGCTCGTTGAGCTTGCAAGCGGATGTTGTTATTTATATATTTACTTAAATATTTTCAATTTAATATCAAACTCGCCCATCAATTTGGTTTGAACTTATCTTCTATATTTTAAGGTTATCAAGCTTTATAGTATAACGGCTGGCTCCCAAGTCGAGTTTGATTTGACTTTGAGGTTTATCTAAAGCTGAGTTCAAAAAATAAAAAAAAAATAATGAACACGAGTCAAACAAGAGGCCTTTCAAGCTTTGAGACGGCTGTCTCCTTTAGATTTATATATTTTTACAAAATATACGAGAAAAAGACTATTTTGTATATCCAGACTAGTTCTCCGCATTCATGTAGCAGTCGACTATTGTCTCCCTGACAGAAGAGCCAATGGATATCTTGAATATATAATTATGTATTGTACTTTATGTTAGTTTAAATTTGTTGTTTTTCTTTTTTTTAATTGGTGTATTTGTTGTTTCGCTGAAATTTTTTAGTTAATATATTTTTGCACCTCTTAGAAAATATTATTACAATGAACAAATCTATTATCTACCATCGCAAAAGAGTTCAAAACTTCTCCATTTTAACAGTCGTATATTTATTACAATGAACATATTTGTATGAGGTTTATGGGTTTTTTCCCCTTATTTACAATTCATCACAAACCTACAATTAGATGAAGACATTTTTGTCTATGTTTACTTCTTTAAGGTATGGGTGAGCATTTGTTTGGGTTTTTAACCTAAAAGGTTCGATTTAAGTTTTAGTTTTCAAATTTTTGGCTTTCGAATTTGGAATTTGGTAAATTAATCCGATATTTAAAATAATCTCTATATTTTTTTTGTAAGTTTTTAGTTTTATGATTCTCTTTTATTCATGTTTTTGTAAATTTATGATTGATTATCTCATTCATTCCAGCTTTATCTTCAATTTGTTTTTTAGTTGAAGATAATAGATTTATTTCAAAACATTAAATGTGGTTATTTTTTCTCCTTTAATCCTTCTAATTTCGAACCAATTTTAGATAAATCATTCACAATCGTTTATATAATATATTTTTATATTTTGAGTTTTTAGAATTTTTTGGGGCTAAATTAGGAACAAATATATATCATTCTTCAATGTTTTTTTTTTTTTTTGACTGTCAACCCAATCGAAAATATCGAACCAGATTGAAATTTAATATAGTTCGAATCAATCACTTTTGAAATAGATTCGATTATGTTTAATTTTTTTTAAAGAAAAGTAATTGACGGACCAAGCCGGAGGGATCGAAATCGTGCATCAGTCTGAAGCTGACGTTACGCCTCTTATTGGACCTAGTCCTCCTACAATCATCGGATTCTATTCTGAATTCAATGAAGATCTGTCATGTAAGTCTCATAGTCCTTCCGCTTGGTCCATAAAGCATTACCATTTTTTTAAAATAGATTCGGTTTGAGCCGAACCGACCAAAACCAAAACCTAATTTGACATATGTTTCTTTGTCCATTTTGTGGCTTAAACAATAGTTAGTTAGTCTAGGGGTGGTCTACTTTTTTTTTGGCTTAATTGCACTCTGATACCCTCAACTATTTCGATTTTTCAACTTCATACCCTAAACTTTTTTACTCAACAACTTAATACCTCAATTATTATTTTTTCAACTTCATACCTAAAATTTTAAAAATTCCGAAAATGTCCTTATCCCTTCCCCCTCCACTCCCCCCACCCCCCCCCCCCCTCCCCCACTCCGGCCACCCCTCCTCCCGCACAGCCCCAGCCCCCCCCTCCGGCCACCCTCCTCTCCCGCTTCCGGCCACCCCCCCCTCCCACTTCCGGCCGCCACCCCCCCCCCCTCCCGCTGTAAGCCCCCTGAATTTCCCGAATTATTTTTTTGAATTTTCTAATGAATTATTTTTAATAATTTATTTCTATATAATTAATTTTTGATCATTAATGCTCTTCACCGTGACTTGGAATTCTAGAGCAACAGGGATGCCAGTCTCTGAAAACTTCTTTCTTGAAGTTTGTAGTAGACGAGATTACCTTCACGTCGATATATCATGTCCCATCCAAACTTATTCCTTTGTGCTCCATTTGCTTCGCACAACTTTTGGGTCAATTTAGACCAATTTATCGTCTGCCGTAATTCGTGATTTAATTTCCAACTTAATTTTCGGGCCCGACATCGGTCCAATCCAGTCGACCCAATATATGGCCCTGGCCTGTTTTGAGTAAACTATGCACGTGCCACTTACGTGCCACCGATTTGATCTCCCTTGTGCTCCCATTCCATCCGTGATTTTAATTGGTTTAATTTATAAATTAATTAAATCTTGGCTTCAACTTTGTCCAAACTTAGCCCAACGTCCGACCCAGTTTGGTATGGACCCTACCATGACTGCCCATACATCCCCCAGATGTGTCTGTATTTTTCCCTATTTGAAAATACGTTTATTTTATATAATTATCTCTACCTCTCTCTTTATATATGTATATAAATACATATATAATATATTATAATATATCTCTCTTTCTCTCTCTCCTTACACCTCACAAGACAAGCCCACACCCCATCACCTCACTCATCTCCTCCAATGCCAGCCGACACCCCCCTCTCTCTTTCTGTCACGCTCCAGTACCGAAATACGGAGACGGACTAGGCCAGCTACTCCATATGAGGTACGTAACGTCATACGGCGATCGTGGCTGTCGAGAGACTAGGGGGTACATGCTACAATCAAGTCTCCTATGGTCCCACAGAGTTCAATGTCTCAATCAATCAAGTCACATCAGCAATGAAATGAACATTAAAGATAAAGCAGTAAGACGTCCCTGACGCTTCATCAAAATGATCATGAGAGACAAGCTGTATAATTTAGCTATCTCAGAGAGTCAGGAGTACAAAATTATACACAGCTGCAGTCTGTTTAATTACAATTATGTACTGACACAAAATATCGAGTAATCCGGCTAACAGGTGTCGGTGGCTAAACGCCACAAAAGTATAAGCAGGAGTGGTGGAGAAGAAACCCACTCGAGTCCCCGAACCGCCATGCTCCTAGTATGCACCATGGATGTCAGGGAGGAAGATCGTGTCCTCTGGCTCTGCTACGAGATCTGGCCAAACAAAACCAGCGGGGTCAGCCCCGGATAGCAAGTACCGCCAAAGGGACACAAGAGTTAAGATTAAAAACCCAGATAATAGAATGATTGATAATAGTAATACTTATGCTATTATTATAGGGTAGCGCAACATCCTCGAACCCATATGGCACCCTTACAACCAAATAAGGACAAAAGGTGTCGCATGGAGTCGGAACGTATCGTACTCTATAACTTTCACATAAGTTAAAAGGTATAAACAATAAAATCTCCTGATCGTGACTTCGGTCGATAGCCTATCGCAGCACAATAACCAACCCAACAATCAAGGTAGGAAGCGGCTGTAGCAACCCTGCTGGTCTCTGCTGCTCGGCTTTCACCTGCTGACATACCAGACACTTGGATACAAATCTCGCTATCTCTCTTTTCATGCCATTCCACCAAAAGTACTCTGCCTGATATCTCGATACATCTTCGTTCCTCCTGGATGAATGGAGTAAATAGAACTATGAGCTTCGGACATGACTTCTTGCCGAAGGTCTCCACTCGGTACACAAAGTCTGTTTCCAAACCTGAGCGTACCATCTTCATGAATCACTAACTCCTTCCTACGGCCTGATTCACACTCCGACCATAACTTCTGAATCTGTGGATCTCCTGCTTGTGCTGCCCTTATCCTCTCTACTAAGGTTGACTGAATCTGCATACTGGTCATTCTTCCTATATCCCTTGGCAAAACTACTTCGATTCCCATACTCTGAAGGTCTTCTAAAATATGCTTCTGCGAGGTCAAGATAAAGGCACTGTCTCTCCGACTCAGTGCATCTGCAACTACATTCGCCTTGCCTGGATGATACTGAAGATCTAAGTCAAAATCCTTCAGTAGTTCTAACCATCTTCTCTGCCTCATGTTCAAATCCTGCTGCGTGAATACGTATTTCAAACTCTTATGATCAGTATAGATCTCTACCCGATCTCCGTATAAATAATGCATCCACAACTTGAGTGAAAACACCACGGCTGCTAACTCCAAATCGTGAGTCGGGTAATTCTTCTCATGGTCTCGAAGCTGTCGGGACGCATATGCTATCACCTTTCCGTGCTGCATCAATACACATCCAAGACCCTTCCCAGATGCGTCACAATATACTGTAAAGCCTCCCGCTCCTACTGGAAGCGTCAAGATCGGGGCTGAGATCAATCTCTTCTTCAATTCTTCAAATAATGCCTGACAGCTAGCTGACCAAACAAACTCTACGTCCTTGTGCGTCAAACGCGTTAAGGGCGCAAAGATCTTGGCAAAGTCCGCCACGAACCTTCTGTAGTAACCAGCTAATCCTAAGAAACTTCGCACTTCTGCAACCGTTCTCGGGACTGGCCAATGCTCTACGGCCTCAATCTTCTTCGGATCTACTGACACTCCTGCCCCAGAAACTACATGCCCCAGGAACGAAATATGATCTAACCAGAATTCACACTTGTCGAGCTTCGCATAAAGTTGATGCTCCCTCAATGTCTGTAAGACAGTCCTAAGATGTTTCTCATGCTCCTCTTCACTGCTGGAATAGACAAGAATGTCATCTATGAACACCACCACAAATTTATCCAAATACGGCAGAAAGATGCGGTTCATTAAATCCATGAATACTGCGGGGGCGTTGGTTAGTCCAAAGGGCATTACTAAAAACTCATAATGCCCATATCTAGATCTGAATGCTGTCTTCGGTATGTCTTTGTCACGCCCCAGAACCAGAATACTGGAGAGCGGGGGCAGACATAGCCAGCTACGTATATTGAAATAGAATACATCTCAACTATACGGTCACGGCTGTCTAGATATGAGGGTTTACTACAAGCCAGCAGTCTCTTAAGGTTAAGCCTATTGTCTCAATCTCAAGCAATTAACAGAGTTACAAGATGTTAGAGCATCAAATATATATATAAGGCGTCCCAAATATTACATATTGGATGATCATGAAGCTAGTCGTACAAAATGATAGGACTAGCAAGAGTTCAGTCATACATGATCAACCCTAGGATTTGTTAATCATGCTTACAGCCCGTAGGCAGACAGTAAGTAAATGTGCATCGAGCTAACAGGTGCTCGTCGGCTAAACGCCTCAAAAGAATAAATTTACATATAAGTGGGTGAAACAAAAAGGAAAACCCACTCTTGGCCCGGGTTTCGTCTAGTTGTCACCATTGGGCTGGAAGCTCGGTAGATCCTCGGGAGCTGCTCCGAAATCTGGCCACACAAAACCAGCTGGGTCAAACCCCAGAAAGAGCAAGTACCACAAAGGAGGCCACAAATAAGAACAAAAGTCAGCATATCAGAACATAAAGAATAAAAGAAAGTACAAGTAGTAAGGTACAAAGGGCGATAAACGACTAGGGGCGCGGAACCATTCCGGGAGCCAGGTTACAATCCTTAAACCAGACAAGGACCGGGGTTGTAACCCTTCGCCTGAATAGCTCACTGCCTCTACTCATTTATCGTTAAGATAAGTAAAACAAACATGCTCAGGAGATAGCAGGTACTGGAGCTAGACAAGACTTAGACAAGGCTGGACACCATCCATTCACAATCGGCCAAGCAAGTACTACGGCTTACTACTTTAACTAACTAGGGTTATCACAAGCCTAATTACTAATAAGATGCAAGTGAGAAACTCTCAGTCCCAAGCCCTGCAGACTATCCAGTTATCCTTCCGCGGGTTGAGAGTTATAGGTGGGTACATTGCCCGGGAGACAAATGTACCCTTAGGTGACTTAGAGGGTGCAACACATGACAGTGTGCTGGAAATGTGCTCTACTCGTCGGCAAGCTACAAGTCCATTAAAGCGCCCAGATAACGAGATTGCCTGTGACTGGGAATTCTCCATGTTCTAGTTTGATCTAATAATTAGCCTAATCCAATTTAGCGCGAGTCCCTGGCCGTGGTACCCAGGAAGTCGCGTCCTAGACATGATGCAAGACAAGACAAGTGAATTGTACAAACAAGCAAGCAGGAACACCCACGGTGTCAAGTTGATTATACGAGTTAATTACAAGTTACAAGTCAAGTCAAGTCAGGAGTGCGCCGCCACGGGCCACTATCAAGTTATCAAGATAAATCATGTCAGGGTGCTTGTTAGGAGTGCACCACTACGGGTCACTGTCATGTCAGGTTGGTCATGTCAGGAGTGCACCACTACGGGTCACTGTCGTGTTGTGCTAGTTCCTTGTCATACCATGCCATGTACAATAGACATTCCAAACATATTAAGTAAATAATACAATATCAATATATATAGGACTATAGAAGAGCCAGGCTCAAAGAAAATAAAACCAAATCTCCAAGAGCCAATGGTTTGCGCAAGGGGTCAGGGGGTTGGATTGCGCAGGAGTCAAGTGCGCCAGGAGGCCAACTGCGCAGGGTGAGCTGCGCAGGGTACCAACTGCGCAGGAGTGGATGGCGCAGCAGATGGATTGCGTACAGGAGGATTGCGCAGGGGTGGATTGCGCAATGGTCGATTGCGCAGGGGTTACTTTGCGCATGGCTGGCTTGCGCATGGCTAGCTTGCGCCAGCACAATCCAGCACAACGCAAAGCACTGGCCAAGTGATTGCGCAATCGGCCATGCGCTAAGGAGCACAGGCCGGGGGTGCGCAATCGGCCATGCGCTAAAAAGCGCAAGGCAGAGGGCTGTTCTTCCTGGCCGAGAGCAAGTCCAAGAACACCAAGAACTTCAATTCTTCATAACTTAGCCAAATTAAAACCAAATCTAGATTTTCAAAGTTCTAACTTGAGTAAAATCGAATTCTCTTCCACATGGAAGCATCAAAACATACAAAAATCAAAGTTAAATAGATCAAAACCATGTAAATCCGAAAATAGTAAAAACCTAGATCTAGAATAAAGAAAACTCCAAATCACAAAATATCAAGTTCTAAAGTTGTTCTCCATGGCCTAATCTAGCTAATGGACAAATAAAAAGTGGTGCTTATTTGATGGCAAGGTGCACTTGCCTAATGGGTTGGGGAGTTGTGGAAGAAGGAAGAAGAAGAAAATTAATGGAGAGTAAAGAGGAAAGAGAAAGTTTGGTGGAGATATAATGAGGGTGGTTGTGTTGTGTTGAGGGTAGAGTGTAGGATAAAGTGTTCCACTCATGATGAACCAAACCAAACCAACTTCCACAAAATAAAACCAAGCCATGGTCCAAACCCATTTACGAGAAACCAAAATCTGCAAGTCAAGAAAATAAAATACGTGCCAAAATCAAATTACGAGTACAAATACGAAATACAGGAAATGGGGGTGACAGTCTTGCTCCCGGACTCTTACTTGATAGTATCCTGACCGAAGATCGATCTTGGAAAAGACGCTGGCCTTGCTCAACTGGTCAAACCGGTCATCAATCCTTGGTAGTGGGTACTTATTCTTCACTGTTACTGCATTCAGCTTGCGGTAGTCGATGCACATCCTCGTCGACCCATCCTTCTTGGGAACTAGAATCACTGGCGTGGCCCAGGGCGATTTACTGTCTCGGATGAATCCCTTAGACTTCAACTCTTCTTCATGTTGATACAACTTATCCTGTTCTGACGGTGACATTCTGTAAACTCTGTCTGCAATAGGTCTCGTTCCAGGGTTCAACTCAACGCTAAATTCTATCTCTCTGACTGGGGGTATCCCTTGGAGCTCATCAGGGAAGACGTCGAGAAAATCTTCGACCACTCTCGGAATCTGTCCTGGCTCTGACACTGCTGCTGAGATGACGCCTCCGGCCTGATTCTTCAAGGTTCGAGTAAAGATGAACTACTTCATCCCAGGAACGCTGAATATGACCCTACCTCTTCTGCAATCAATTGTCGCATGACTGTCTCTCAACCAGTCCATGTCAAGAACGACATCAAAATTCCCCATAGGGAATTCAATCAATGATACGGGCAGTAAATGCCCACACACCTCCACCGGACATGAAAAGCGCACTCTACTAACTTCTACGAGCCCATTGCCGGTGAGTATATCCATCCTCTCCGGCAATGCCTCAAACTCTAATCCAATCCGTGTAGCATATTGTGCAGAGATGAATGAATGAGTAGCGCCTGAATCAAATAATGCTACAGCGGGAAATGAGGTGACGAGAATTTTACCTGCCACCACGTCACTAGACGCTAGAGCCTCTCCCAAGGATAATGTGAGAGCCTGTTCCTGGCCCCGCTGAGCTCCTTGTTGCGGCCTTCCTCGACCATGCTGCTGCTGCCTCTGAGGGCCTTCTTTTCTGTGCCTGGCGGAACATCTGAGCCAGCGTTGATAGACGCTGGGCTAGGGGCCTTACTGCTAATACTGGCCCTCCACTCGGGTTGCCACTGGAGCTGGCAATGCTGGAAACTGCTGAGCTGGCCCTCCTGGCCTCTGCATCACAGGACAAGTGGAGATACGGTGGTCTGAACTACCATACCTCAAGCATAAGCCATTCGCTGACCGGCACACCTCCCTCGTGTGCCCTGCCTTCCCATAGATTGTACAGTCCTGGGGTGCTCCCTGACGCTGTTGTTGGTTCTTCGGCTGCTGATGCCGAACTGGCGCTGTATTAGTTGACACGGCCGTCCTCCGCGATGCTCCTGCATCATGAATACGTACAACGGGTGCTGGTGCCGACGTTCGCTGCATTACTCCTCCCCCAACCTGGGAATGAGATCTTTTCTGACCTTCTGTCCTCGATGCCAACCTCTGCTGGGTAAGCTCGTGCCTCCGAGCGGCCGTCAAAACAGCGTCAAACGTCTGGTAGTCGTGTCCTTCCACAAGCTGTAATAGTTCCAAATGAAGTCCCTGCTGGAACCTCATAGCTTTCTCTGGCTCCGTTGCTACCATTGCTGGTGCAAAATGGCACAATCAGCAGAACTCTGCTGCATACCCATCTACGGTCTTGCCTGCTTGCTTGAGACTGATAAACTTCTGCTGGAGCTCATATCGAGCTACTACGCCAAAATACTTGGCCTTGAATCTTTCACTGAAGGTGGTCCAACGAACAGGGCGTCTTATACCAACTTCTTCTGATGCCCACTAGTCGCGGACAAGATCCTGAAGTACTAATTTGACCTGATCAACCTTCTCATCATCTGGAACCTTGGCTGCCACAAGATTGGCTTCAATATCTTGAATCCATGCATCCGCAGTGATGGCATCCTTCGTGCCATCAAAATACCTTGGGTTCAAGCGACGGAACCTTCCTGATGCTCCCGAGTCAACCCCGGCACTCCTCTCAAGAGCTAACTGAATCCCTTGGTTTAGCAACACGTTCTGCTCCTGCTGCTGAGTCTGTTGCTGTTGGCTAGTGACTAGAAACCCCCGGATGATCTCCAGGAGTGCTACGGCGTCTGGTACTGCCGTCGCTGCTGGTGCTGCAGGAGTTTCAATAACCGGCGGCTGTACTGCCTCTGGTTCCATTTCTGCTCGTGTCTGTCCTGGGGAAGGTTCTCTCCCCTGCTGGCGCCCAGTCGAGCCATGCTCTTGCTGCTCTTCCTCATGGGCCTCACCCGCTACTGAGAATGAAGTGCCCCTATAGAGAAAGATATAAGATTATCAAGTCCGAACGAGGAAGATTTCGAGGATGCAAGTCAGGTTAGAGATCAAGGCAAGGACAGAGAATTTGAATCAGAATTTCAAGGGGAACAAGTTTTGATTGAGACTCCTAATAATTGCAATACCCCACAAGTCTGAAAATTAGACCTGCATGGGCCACCACTAAAACCTTGTCACGCCCCAGTACCGAAATATGGAGACGGACTAGGCCAGCTACTCCATATGAGGTACGTAACGTCATACGACGATCGTGGCTGTCGAGAGACTAGGGGTACATGCTACAATCAAGTCTCCTATGGTCCTACAGAGTTCAATGTCTCAATCAATCAAGTCACATCAGCAATGAAATGAACATTAAAGATAAAGCAGTAAGGCGTCCCTGACGCTTCATCAAAATGATCATGAGAGACTAGCTTTATAATTTAGCTATCTCAGAGAGTCAGGAGTACAAAATTATACACAGCTGCAGTCTGTTTAATTACAATTATGTACTGACACAAAATATCGAGTAATCCGGCTAACAGGTGCCGGTGGCTAAACGTCGCAAAAGTATAAGCAGGAGTGGTGGAGAAGAAACCCACTCGAGTCCCCGAACCGCCATGCTCCTAGTATGCACCATGGATGTCAGAGAGGAAGATCGTGTCCTCTGGCTCTGCTACGAGATCTGGCCAACCAAAACCAGCGGGGTCAGCCCCGGATAGCAAGTACCGCCAAAGGGGCACAAGAGTTAAGATTAAAAACCCAGATAATAGAATGATTGATAGTAATACTTATGCTATTATTATAGGGTAGCGCAACATCCTCGAACCCATATGGCACCCTTACAACCAAACAAGGACAAAAGGTGCCGCATGGAGTCTGGACGTGTCGTACTCTATAACTTTCACATAAGTTAAAAGGTACAAACAATAAAACTCTTGATCGTGACTTCGGTCGATAGCCTATCGCAGCACAATAACCAACCCAACAATCAAACAAGAACATGGGTTGGATCATGTACCACGATAGACCATGTTCCTCGGTCATTCACAGAAGTAGCACTTCACAACCATAATAAGTCTTCCGTTCATAACTTCGGTCCACAGCCGGTCATAGCACGATAACCAACCCAACAATCAAACAAGAACATGGGTTGGATCACGTACCATGACAGTCCGCTTCCCTCAGTTATTCACGGAAGGTAATAGGATACAAGCAAGTCGTTTTCACGGCCAATCAAGTCTACGAGTTTCTAGTGGGACGAGGTTATCCCCGCGTCATGTTTATTAGAAAATCCTCAGATCGTATCTTTCCAGCAAGGCTAGCCAACCCAGGGGTTCGCGTAGACAGGTGTCATTGAGCACAGGTCCCTCGTAAGGCCACCTTGCCAAGACATATAATATATAGCAGGAATTAATCGGATACAGTCATCCACTCGTTGCGGATGACACAGTATCCGTGGAGACCAGCCGGCGCGTCAAGACAATATCTCAAGGCGGCTGGTGTAACACGATCTCGGGATTTTGCCCTCCCCATGCATCGAGTATGTTTAGTTGCCTAATTTAACCCTAGATGAGATCTTGGACTCACATGCTGTGGCCTGCATGATTATCCCCCTAAAGTCGTACTTTAGTACGAGTACCCCAAAGAGGATCCATGTCAATCAGTATGTCAACATGTACTACCCTCCTTAGTGTAATGCATCATTGCAAATACGCCACGTGGAGTTACGAGTCATTTGTCGAGCATGAACAAGAACTGGGACATTCAGGTACAGGTATCGGGTAGGAACACTTTGTTCTCCGAAATCTCATTAGTGCTCATATCATGCTCGGGACAAAAGGCGTAAGGATATAAAATGGGCATATAATATCTGATAAAATATCAAAAGCGTACACAAAAAGCACGCACGCTCAAGGGGTGAAAAGTCACGCAGACTCACTCAAGGCAGCGTGCGTGAAAAGTCACGCAGGCTCAAGGGGAGATCTGCGTGAAAAGTTACGCAGACTCAAGGAGAGAGCTGCATGAAAAGTCACGCAAGCTCAAGGAGAGAGCTGCGTGAAAAGTCACGCAGACTTATGGAGAGAGCTGCGTGAAAAGTCACGCAAGCTCAAGGAGAGAGCTGCGTGAAAAGTCACGCAAGCTCAAGGAGAGAGCTGCGTAAAAAGTCACGCAAGCTCAAGGAGAGAGCTGCGTGAAAAGTCACACAAGCTCAAGGAGAGAGCTGCGTGAAAAGTCACGCAAGCTCAAGGAGAGAGCTGCGTGAAAAGTCACGCAAGCTGTAGGAGAGAGCTGCGTGAAAAGTCACGCAAGCTCAAGGAGAGACACGCTTCCAACAGGAAGCGTGCTCAAACAGAAGCACACTGCTCACTGTCTTCTCCAAACAGCAAGAACACCATGGCTGAACCCAAGCTTCAAGGCATCATAACTTGACCATCCGAACTCCAAATCCAGATTTTCAAAGTTCCAACTTGGGTGAAACTGAATGCTCTTCCACATGGAAGCATCAAAAACCCATAAAATCCAACTAAAGTAGATCAAACCATACAAAATCCAAAAATGATTAAAACTTAGATCTACAAAAATCAAAGCTTCAAAATGGAAATTTCTAAGTTCTAAACTAGTATAGATTGAGGAGAAGAACATGTTTTGGCAAATAGTTTGTAAGAAATCATTGACAAAATTATGGATCCATCTCTTGAGCAAGTTGGTACTTGCCTTGGTTGGTGGAGGAAATAAATGAGAGGAAGTAAATGAGAGGAGAGAGAATGAGATGAGTTATATATAAAGATCTTGAACCCATGGGTTCATGATGAACCAAAGGGTTCATGATGAACCATTGGTGAACCAAGAATAGGTTACCCAAATGAGCCAAAACTGTAGGCCCAAATGCAGAAAATAAATTAGGAAATAATATTTTGTCGAATATTTTTGGGAAATGCATGAAGAAATACTATAATAAATATCGTATAAATTCAAGGTAAATATAATTTATCGGTTTACGTATTAAAATTCGTATTCCAGGATTGGGGAGTGACACTTTCTATTCTCTCTCTCTAAAATATCATTCTCTCTTTCTCTCTCTCTCTCTCTCTCTCTCTCTCTCTCTTATATTTTTTTAACACTCACACACATATATTATACATATAATATATCCCTCTCTCTCTTAACTTGTACACAAACACACACAACCCACACATTATAGCTAACCCCCTCCCATGCTGAACACGAACACCCCCCCATCTCTCTCTACTTACTTCTCTCATTAATATCTCACTCTCTCTCTCTATTCTCACCCTCTCATTTTATACCACAACACCCACACAAACCTCTCCTTCCGTCCTTCACTCAGCCACACTCCCCACCCCCATGGCTGCCGACCACCACCACCATCGTGAGCTCACCACCACCTCCTTCATCTTCTTCCCTCCTCTCCTCCATTATCATCATCATCAACTTCTTCAACACCAACATCATCATCCTCACCATCACCATTATTTTTCCATCTCCTCCACCATTTAAACCAACCACACCACCACCACCACCACCCGCCGACGTGCCCAGTCAGGCCGGGCACCACCGTCGCCCCTCGTGCTAGGCCAGCGCAGCGGGCGCGTGCCTCAGCAGCCTTGCCAGCCAACCGCGCGCCGTCGCGGCCGCCGCCACCGCCGGGGTCGGCCCCCCTTGGCCGGGCGCACCCCCGGGCAGGCCCTCGTGGCACGTCCCCTCTTCTCCGGTGCGAGAAACACCCTATTCGTGCATTTTGCACGGAATCCCGGCGTGACGCGCGCGGGATCAAGGCTGAAAGTTCGCTCCGGGACAGCAACTTCGTACGCATTTTCTGGAAAATTTGACCGTTGGATCGGCGATTTATTCGCTCTATCTCAATCTCGGTATATCCACCTTCACTCCTGTCAATTTTCGTCCGTTAATTTCGTCATTTGATACCTCAAAACTGGCCACCAAGTTGACGTTTTAATTTGTACTGTTTTTGGACAGTTTTGCGATGCCAACTTCGCGGGTTCGTATCTTCGTCGTCGCAGCTCCGTTTTATGCGCTACCAGTTCCGGTGCACAGCTGGTATAACCCTCTTCCTGCTCTCTTTAGATTTCATTTCAGTTTGGGCTTGTTAGGTCGGTCGAATTCGACGCCAAAGTTGGCCGCTCGAATTCTTAGTGTTGCACTTGTAAAATTCTATTTTTGAACCCGGGACTCCGGATTCAATTTCTGACACCACCATTAGACTCGTGGTATCGTTCTGGTATATTTTCATATAAAGTTTACTTAATTTGGAGGACGTGGATCCTGGTACACATTTCGGTGCAAAGTAGGTCCCACTTTCTGAGTCAACGGGACTTTTTGACGTCGGCTCATCGGAATCCAATTCCGGATATATCGTTGAGGTCGTATCGTCATTCTAGATCCATTGACATATAATTTGCTGAGTTTTGAAGACATTTGCTCCGACACGTATTTCTGTGCAAATCGGATTCCAAATGTCCGTGTCAACGTATCATTTTGAGATCGGCTCATCAGAATCCAATTTCGGATACACCGTTGAGTTTGTATCGTCATTCTGGACTCGTTGACATATAATTTGCTGAGTTTTGAGTACATTGGCTCCGACACGCTTTTTCGTACAAATCGGTTTCTAATGTCCGGGTCAACGGACCAATTTGAGATCGGGTCAACGGAATCCAATTCTGGATATACCGTTGGGTTCGTATCATCATTCTGGATTCTTGGACATATAATTTGCTAGGTTTTGTAGACTTCTATCCTGACACATTTTTCGGTGCAAAGTGTGTCCAACGGCGGACATCATTTTAGCCCAAAATTACTGTTTTACCCCTGTATCTATTGGACTTTTGGACAGGCTATTCTAGCTGATTTGACCATTCTGGACACGTTGGTGATGTTAGTTTCATCATCCGACAATATCTGTATATTTCTTCCCTTTTGTGTTACCCTATTATTATAATATTTTCTCCTTTTGGTTGTTCTAGAGACCCTCGATTTCAGTAATTTCTAAATCACCGAAATTCATAAGTTGACCTTGTAGATGTTTATAGAGACTAGCTTGACCTTTATTGACCATGGTTGACTAGATTGACTAGATGTCGAAAGTAGAGTCAACATTTGACCTAGGTTTGACCAGATTTGACCAACGTTGACTTTTTGACCAAAGTCAACTGTAGGTCAACCATTGACCTATTTGACCTAGATTAGACTTGGAGTTGACTGGAGTTGACCAGTTGACCAAAGTCAACTGTACGTCAACCTTGACCCAGTTGTCTTAGTTTGACTTAGTTTGACCTAGATGTTTAGTATGTCTTTTGACCCTGATCAGCTCTTGTATTATTTCATCTTTAGGTCTGTGGTTTTACTCTGAACCCTGATTCATATTGACAGCAGAACCCCAGGCGAGTACATTCTCTGATAATATTTCTGTTTTATGATATCGTCTTTGTTTCTTGTATTTAGTGTAGATATCCTTATTCTCTTGACACATTGTTCACACGGATTGGTATTTGTCTGGATTCCGTCATAAGATGTTATTCCTCTTATATATGGTATGCCTTGTGCAAGTCTTCCTAGTTCCTTGTGCATTGTATAGACAGGATTCCTGCGAAGGCTAGCTACCTTCTCAGAGAATCACGTGTCATGACGTGTCATGATTGGATCCACTATATTAGTCAGGGATGGGGGTGTTAGCGTAGATATGTGATCAATACCCCACAGATTATTGTATCATCATTGTATAGTGTTAATCATACACTCACGTATGATTAGCCAGGCCAAACATTGTATCAAGTTCTAAGCCGATCACATGTTGAAACTAATACTAAACTCACATAGATATAGTTCTAGATTTTTGTACATGATATATACTGTTTTCTTGTTCTTACATTCAGTTACAGTCTTGACATGCCTTCCCATGATTTATACACATTATTTTACCTCGTATATTCTCTCTATTTACTGCTACATTTTCAATATCGTCTAACTAGAACTGTTATTTGAGATTTGTGCTCGTTCCATCCTGACTGGATATGTTGACAAAATTTTAGGAGTAGTTGTGCCCTCAGTATGGGACTTCATGATGTTGCTAGCTGAGGTGGATCTCACTATTCTTCTATGTGAGTTGCCTGGTAGTTATCCATAGTTAGTCTTGTTGTTCCTTCTTTATTTTTTCCTGTCTTATGATCTTCTAGTAGTTCTAGATGTTCTGTGTTTAGTTATCTTTCTTGTCTTATCTTCCTTAGATGTTGGTTTGTGATTGAGTACATTGATAGATATTAGTAGTTCATAGACCTTCTCGTTGTAGTGTATTTTATTGGGTACTAGACAGCGTTCTACCGTCGATACTACGGCGTAGGCTGGACGTGACCCACGTATTCGTATCCGTATATTGCGGGTGCGGGTCGTGACACGTTTTAGTGGTGGCCCATGCAGGTCAGCCTTTGCAATTAATGCGAAGTCGTGGTAGTACTTGAGCTTATCTGTACTACTGCGAGCCTGCCCTAGGATTAAGATTGATTCATGGCATATTTTAGGATTTTGGTACTCAGTCACATATTAGAAATTCTTGGTAGATTCCAGGGATGACCCTGGGGAATCTTATTTCAACGGCTTTCAGATCTTTTCCCACTTGTTTCCATTCGTCCTGATTTATGAAATATCTGTCTGTATCAAACTTTATTCTTCTTGGGATGAGTTTGTGGACCCCAGAGGAAAGTTATAAGTTGGACTTGTATATCATCTAGGTTGGGGAGAGAATATGATTTACCAACCTCGTATCATGGTCGAGGTTTGTTTTAGATTATATTCCATCATTTTCTATCTTGACCTAGATAGTACCCTCGGGGCTTTCCCTAAGATTTTCCTCTGAACCCTATCTCGGAAGTTGTTTCCGTTGTTTCTATTAACTTACCCTTGACTTGTTGTTGAATTTTAAATCTTAATATTCGTTGTTGACCTTTGATTTTGTTTTGGATTTCTTTTAAGAATTGAGTTAATATATCCTGATAAACATATTTTGGACGAGGACGATGAGAATAAGTGTCTTCTTTACTTATGGAGTTTGGAATTTATCGCAGTCATATTAGCTAGCCTGACAGGGACATGGAGCCTAATTTTGGATATACTATCCTAGTTATGGAATTTAGATTCTCTTGCAGCCATACCGGTTGGCGTGGTAAGGAATCTAGATGACATGATATAGGGTGTATACCTTGGTTATGGACTCTATCGTTTATTGTAGCTATGTTTACTGGCGTGGCGTAAATTCTGGCAACATGATTTTGGATAGACGTGTATGGTTATCAGGTCATATCTTAAGTTGATTCACTTCTTTTACCAATTGAGCAAGATAATTCCTACCATTATTTCTTGTTTATCATTATTTTCTCTCCCATTGCATGATGATTTTCTCATCTTACCGTCATTTCCTTTGCCTTGTTTAGCTATGTCTTGATTACACAAATCACCCCGTACTTGAACTTCATTTATCTCTCGATTATCCTTATCGTCTCTTAAATCATGCCCCAATGACTTGACTTATTTCTGAAATCATGCACACATAATTTTGTTCATATCATGATTCTATCGTGCCAAATCCCTCATCGTGCCTGAACAATTTTAAATCGATTATCTTGATCGTGCAAACTCGTCATTCTTGGATCGTGCCTAAATTATTGCATAAACCTTCTATCATATATTAACCCCACTACCAACCTTTAATTTCGAGGATGAAATTTCTATAAGGTGGATAGGATGTAAGCCCCCTGAATTCCCCGAATTATTTTTTTTGAATTTTCTAATGAATTATTTTCAATAATTCATTTTTATAATAATTTTTGATCATTAATGCTCTTCACCGTGACTTGGAATTCTAGAGCAACAGGGATGCCAGTCTCTGGAAACTTCTTTCTTGAAGTTTGTAGTAGACGAGATTACCTTCACGTCGATATATGTGAGCCCTTGACCCGAAATTCCCATTTTCATACTATTTTTTTATAAAAATATAGATATTAGACAAGCACATGTATATATATGTAATATATATTAAGTAAATAAGCATGGAAGGGGAGTTCTGCAAATATACAAATTGCGAGGGCTTGATTGCAAAATCCTAAGATTCAAATATTTAAAACCAATCTCTCAGCACTGTTCCCTTGCCCCAGTTCAAATTCGTAGACTTTAAATGACCCTATCCAAATCCTAAATTCAAATGAGAATTCAAAGGAGATTCCATCCTATCAAAACCCCTCCTTGATCAAATCAAAGCAGCATATAAATACAGGCTAGGGGAGCAGTCGATTCTCTTCGATAAACCCTACCTATCCTCGTCTTCCTGCTCGTAGAGTTGACCGCCAGGAATCCTAGAGCAGAGCCGACTCTTCCAATCAGGTAAGGTTCTTCTCACATAACCATGCCATGAGATTTCTGTTCAACTTTGTTAATCTCAACAGGGTTAAGTGGAGGGATAGATGTTTGTGTTAATTCCTAGTAGAAGAGTGTTTTCCTCAGGTCGGCTAAGAGGGTTCCCAATAGGAAAATACACAGGGGACCATAGAGGGATGGGTGTAGCAGTTCGTTATGTGGATTGGTAATGGATGATTAAACATTCTAGACACCTAGATAGCATTAGCCTAACCTCGTTATGACCCAAATGGCTCATTCATTCACTGTTGACATATGCACACTGTTCTGTACACTGCCACAGAACATGACTCGTCATGCTCCCTTAGATTTCCTGCATGACCAATAGGTTCAGACCTATTGTTGATGCCTGGCATATGTATCGGACATGCAGTTGATTAAATAAGCAGTTGCTTAAGGTTTTCCATTGGTTCAGTTTTCCCTTGGGAGCGCACATCCTCATTCCTCAGTTCAGCCTTGGAATATCATATCTAATGTAGTGTCCTACACCCTCAGGTCCCATATCCATTACAGCATAGTGATACACTATTATCCCTGCATTTAGCAGATGTATCATGCATACATATCATCCCTACAAACTGTCCCTTTGCAACTGACCACTACCTATACGAACCATCTATCTGGATTCATATAGATTCAGTCCCCTTTAATGCACATGTGAGTATAGACAGGGAAGTATATAGCCTATAGGACCTGTGGAAGTACGTATCATAAAGAATTTGGGTTGTGCCTATATGAGGCAACTTGGCAGATAGAAAAGAGTATCTGAATGTACGTATAAATACCTGTTGATAGCAGGGTATGTGCATATGCCAGGAAGAGAGCTGAGTGCAAGCACGTGTGTGCCCATTCTTTGTATCATTTGCTAAGTCAAGGACCAAGGTACAAGGATCAATTTGCTCTTAGGAACAACTTCCCAACTCTATCATTGGTAACTGTTTTTACCGTCTTCCATTATATAAAATTCAAATTGTCTAAAAAAAGATATAACCTGACATCAATGGGGTTCAGTCATGCCTAGGAACAGGGGATCCATCATAGGTGTCAGGTGTTGATAGGTGAGACCTGTGTATACAAGGGTGTTAGGAGTATCACGGGTTGGTATCGGACGGGACTGATTGTTAGGGGAGACTGAACATAGACAGATTTAGGAATAATACGTTTAGGATATGCCTATGGTACAAGGATATAAAATTCTATAGCAGGATACGTGGTTGCAGCAGTACCACGTGTGAGTAGTAGCCTATGGATAGGTGCAACTGAAGAAAACTCCTATAAGGTATGTATCAGTGGATGTCAGTAGTGGTTGTTATATATGAACCAGAGACCAAACACTAGTTAGGAATAACAGGGTCTTAGTTAAAAAGGAGTTTCCAGAACTAGGATTAGAATTTGAAGGAACAGGGATCAAGGTTGTGAAAAAGATGACATTTGTTAATGTTTGATTTAGAGGTGGACTTGTGCTTAAGGGTAAATCATAATGCGATTCACATTTATAACATGCCACTAATGGGATACAATACATGTTTGAGATATATGCATGGAGATCCAGAGTTTTCTCCTACAGCAGTAGGACAAATCTCATGATTACATGGAAAGAGTAAATTGATCACATGGTTGAGGTGTAAGCTGGAGGAGAGATGAGATGGAGTTGGGTTGGAGGGAAGCAGGTAAATTTGAAGTGTAGGGCTCTGACTTTGCGAAAATGGAAGAGGTACAATTCTGTAATATCCCTAGATACTTGCAACAATTGCAGGATTAGTACGCATCTATAGGGATTGATGTTCAGATTTAGTTGCCATGGGGATACACTGTGAGGCAGATAGTTGCCATCTAGAATATCTAGGGACAGGACCACAGGCAACTGCAGTAGCAGTGCAGTATATAAAGAGTGTTCCAGTCCTTGTTGCAGGGGTACATAAGCTGTGTGTAACCTACCCATGTTGGACTGTTATGCTTGGTTTTGTACAAATTAGGAAGGACAGGTTTTGGACAGTAGCAAGGGTGGTACAGTAGCAGTCCTAGATGCAACAAAGCAGTACTCAAGTGCTGGAAATGAGGCATCTAGGTTAAGTCCTTGTATAGCTTTTATAGATAGATGAGGTAGCAGATACAACAGCAAATACAGGTAACATAGGGCTGTCTCAGCATTTTGTAGTAAGTAGGAGTGAGTCATAAACCTATGTATGTGTCAAACTGTCCTTAAGAGTACAGGATGTGCATATAGGATTAGGAAGCAGGGGAAATTTCAGTAGGCATATGCATATAAAACTGTATTATGTAAAGTTCGTTTACCTATGTATCCTATGTGCAAAGTTTCTGTAACATGTAGGGACGGAATGGCCAGAGAATGTCAAGGCTTTGAAGCAATTTCTACATTTAGGCATTTGGGAGCATCTGTTGGGTATGATAGAGTGCAAAATCAATCATATTAGGAGCAGGCAATTGTAGGAAAAGAAACAGGTAGCCCTTAGGTATATCAGTGGTATGGGGATTTTGCTTCCAAGGTTAGTATCAGTGGTAATGGTTTGCATTGCCAATGGTTAGTATCAGTGGTGCCACCCTATCTTACAAGGAATTTGAGAGTGTATTGTAATGCTCTCTGAATACAAGATTTGCATTAAAGATTATGAGATTTGTCAGGAGAACTGAAGTGCAGGGCTAAGTTGACTCCTAGATAACATATGAATATGGGTGTGGTAGTAGCTAGGAATGTTGTGTGTCCTCACTAGAATGCAATAAAGGAGCAAATACCATGTAGGCAGTAACAGAGCAATGTCAATAGATAAGATGGTAGGAAATACAAGAATTGAAAAGAGGATTACCAACCTACAAGCCAACTAAGGGGGAACGACCTAGTAACCTAATAAAGCACTAGATAGGCTTATTTACACCCTTGAATTGTGTGTTGATTATATGAATTCATATTATAGGTCTATTGGACTTGACTCAGTGCTCGACCCGTGCCAGCAACGCAGGACCACAGGCAAGTATATCTTGCCTTTCTATACAGCTTTATTTACATGCACTGTCCTTATTTATTATCCAGATTTTCTTATATCATTGATATGTATCTTTCATATCCTGTTCATATATTGGTATCAATGATTTGTAGACCGTGTTCACAGTTAGTCCTGTGTCTTATTGGTCGTGCCTTGATTGAGTCGTGCCTCCGTATCTTGAACCTTGAAGCTAACCTGCGAGTCCACGATAGGGACGAGGGTTAGTAGTTATTGGTCCACACCTGCGAGTCCACACTAAGGACGAGGGTGATGCTAATCTGCGAGTCCACACTAGGGACGAGGATTAGTAGTAGATGCTAGCCTACGAGTCCACACTAGGGACAAGGGTTAGTGGTATAGGGTTACGCCTGCGAGTCCACACTAGGGACGAGGGTGATGCTAGCCTGCGAGTCCACACTAGGGACGAGGGTTAGTAGTAGATGCTAGCCTGCGAGTCCACACTAGGGACGAGGGTTAGTAGTAGATGCTAGCCTGCGAGTCCACACTAGGGACGAGGGTTAGTAGTAGAGGCTAGCCTACGAGTCCACACTAGGGACGAGGGTTAGTAGTTCAAACCTGCGAGTCCACATTAGGGACGAGGGTTTGAGTATTCGTTTCGGCTATCCATTGACATCATGACATGAGTTCTCTAGTCCTTGTTCGGCAGTTCATCTATGTGTAGACAGTGTATAGATTCGTGCTTTATTCATTGCTCAGTTTTACTTGTTTATTCTGTATCTTTCTCCATGCATCATAAACTGTTAGAAAGGCTCGTTTTTGTATCTTGTTAGTCCTCTGAGGACCTAATGATCTCTTCAGGTTAGCCGAGTTTGAGTTAGGAGCAGACCAGAGGGTTGAGCCAGCATCAGATCGTATCGCTTGCACTTGAGGTGGTCTAGATTAGCAGTTTTATTCAGTTAGTTACTCCATGTATTCTTCTATTTTCTTCCGTCTATTGGTAGTGAATTTGTGTCCACCGGACGTGACAATGATTCTTGATATTCAGTTTATTCATTATTATTCAGTTCATGTCTTTTCATTGATCTTGACTGTGACATGATTATTCCTGTGGATGAGATATAGTTTTCCCATGATTCTAGATTGCTGTGACTTGAGTATAGACAACGTACTACCGCCGACACTGCGGCGTAGGCTGGGCTTGGACACGTTTTATATCCGAAAAGTGGGTGCGGGTCGTGACAATATATCATGTCCCATCCAAACTTGTTCCATTCTGCTCTATTTGCTTCGCGCAACTTTCGGGTCAATTTAGACCAATTTATCGTCTGCCGTAATTCGTGATTTAATTTCCAACTTAATTTTCGGGCCCGACATCGGTCCAATCCAGTCGACCCAATATATGGCCCTGGCCTGTTTTGAGTAAACTATGCACGTGCCACTTGCGTGCCACCGATTTGATCTCCCTTGTGCTCCCATTCCATCCGTGATTTTAATTGGTTTAATTTATAAATTAATTAAATCTTGGCTTCAACTTTGTCCAAACTTGGCCCAACGTCCGACCCAGTTTGGTATGGACCCTACCATGACTGCCCATACATCCCCCAGATGTGTCTGTATTTTTCCCTATTTGAAAATACGTTTATTTTATATAATTATCTCTACCTCTCTCTTTTATATATGTATATAAATACATAATAATATATTATAGTATATCTCTCTTTCTCTCTCCTTACACCTCACAAGACAAGCCCACACCCCATCACCTCACTCCTCTCCCCCATTGCCAGCCGACACCCCCTCTCTCTTTCTATTCTCTCTCTTAAAATATCATTCTCTCTGTCTCTTTTATTTTTTTTAACACTCACACACATACATTATACATATAATATATTCCTCTCTCTCTCACTACACAAACACACACAACCCACACATTACAGCTAACCCCCTCCCATGCTGTACACGAACACCCCCCCATCTCTCTTACTTTCTTCTCTCATTAATATATCACTCTCTCTCTCTCTATTCTCACCCTCTCATTTTATACACACAACACCCACACAAACCTCTCCTTCCTTCACTCGGCCACACTCCCCACCTCCATGGCTGCCGACCACCACCATCGTGAGCTCACCACCACCTTGTCACTCCCCGTTCCCAGAATGCATTTTTATACATGCACAACTCATGTGTATTTATTTAGTATTATCATGTAGTATCCTGTATTTAAATTTCTCTAGTATCATGTTAATTAATTATCTGCTCTTTAATTTTTATGATAATTTATTTTCTGCAATTTCATTTCTTGTAATTTTATTATCTGCATTTTATTCCCTGCTGATATTTCCTGCTTTAGTCTTGCTTATTGGGTTCGGCCTAGGATGGGTTCTCGGGTTCATGGTGGGCAAACCCGGCCCATTAACTCCTACCTACCACCACCTTCCTATTTAAGCCATCTTCTCCATTCTCTCTCCTCATTACTCATTCTCACCATTACTTCTTCTTCTTTCTCTCATTACTCTCTCCAACCACCAGCAGTAGGCAAGTGCAATCTTGCTTCTCCTTCATCCATTTTTATGGATCATTACTCTTCCTCTCATGATCCTGAGAGAGTTTAGTTCTTCGCATTTTCGATTTCCATGGCTGGTTTTTCCTAGATCTAAGTTGTTGTATTTTCGGTTGTTCATGGGTTTGGTCTCCCAACTTAGCGTGTTTCTAGCTGGGAACTCCATTCTGGCTTGGGACGAAGGCTAAGTCACGCACACGTTCTTACGTGTCTGCGTGTATTTTTAGTCATGCACACGTTCTTACGTGTCTGCGTGTATTTTAGTCACGCACACGTCTCTACGTGGCTGCATGGATTTTGAGACACACTCATGTTCTTACATGTTAGCGTGTATTTTCAGTCACGCTCACGTTCTCATGAGCGTGCGTGTTTTCAGTCACGCTAACGTTCTCATGAGCGTGCGTGTATTTTCAGTCACGCTCACGTTCTCATGAGCGTGCGTGTATTTTCAGTCACGCTCACGTTCTCATGAGCGTGCGTGTTTTCAGTCACGCTCACGTTTCCATGAGCGTGCGTGTATTTTCAGTCACGCTCACGTTTCCATGAGCGTACGTGTATTTTAGTCACGCACACACCCACGAGTCTGCGTGTATTTTAAGTCACGCACACATCCATGAGTGCGTGGATTTTTAGTCACGCACACGTCCTTGAGTGCGTGCGTGAATTTCTTGTCATTTTCCACGCTCACTTATGCATGCGTGGATTTTCCCTTCACACTCACGCTGTGCTTGCTTGCGTGATTTTTCACGCTCACTATTCACGCCCATTTTCCACGCTCACTCCAGCTAGACTTAGCGTGACTTGTTGGTCTTAGCATAGACTTCTTGCGTGACTTTTGGCCTTAGCATGGTCTGGTTGGCGTGACTTCCTGACTTGGGTGTTTTATTTATTCTATAACCTATCTAGTTAATGATGGCATGATAATTCTCCTATTACATCCTTACGCCTTTTGCGTGAATTTCTTGAAATCATGATATGTTAAATTTGTTAAAATGGATTGTTATGTGGAATGCGCCTTGTGTCCTGATTGATCCATGGGTACCCAGTAAGACTGGAATTAACCTAGAGAGTTATAGACTCGACCCCATGTAATATTGATTGACTTTCATGCCTTGTCACCATTGATAATGATTGTGACATTGACTATAATTGATCATGCATTCCTAGTTGGAACTAAGAGACTGGCTAGTCATCTTATTGAATGAAATGAATGAGACACGTTCATGTAATGAACTATTATACTCGATTAGCCGATTCCGAATATTGGCATACTGGCACATGCAGGCTTCAAATTATTTATTTATTTATTTATCTTACAAAACAGCATGTGTACCTTATGGTCAAGGCATGATTACCCCCGTGGTTAGATTTGATTGTTGCATCACGCTATGTAAGACCTACAACCTAGCCGCACAGGTATCGTTGTAGAGTTACGCATATCGTACTCGTACGAAAGTACTCATTTGAATGACCATGATCCACAACATGGAACTTCACTCAACGTAGAGACTACTAAGTTAAATAAAATAATGATGGCATGGAGAGAATGGATTCCCGAGTTCTTACATGGCAGCCCCCTTGGGACTATTAAGTGCCCGACGGGCCGGCTGGTTCCCACAGATGCTGTAAATCTGCCACACGGGCAGGGAACAGTATCTGCTTTATTATTATTGTACATGCTATAGCGGCGGGCGTCCCGCTGGGACTCGTCTAACTACATGATTGGCGCAATTGATTGACTGGATAGACTAGCCTTGCTCGCGCATAGTAAGAACTGAGGAATCCCTTTTTTTTGCATAATTCCAGGATAACTTGGGGCTCACAATAGCAAGCCGTAGGAATTGATTGGCCGTTCAAGATGATTCGTTTGTGTACTGTATACTCTGCGCCTAACTGAGATGATCAGAATGTCAGGACATGACGGGCCAACTTCTGTCCTTGTTTGGTTGGGAGGTTGGTTCGAAGTGTCGTGATGTTATGTGAATCCTTGTGGGAAGCCGAGATCTATTATTATATTCTCTTACAACTGGTTTAATCCTTCATATCGTCCTTTCTTGTGGTACTTGCTATTAGAGGTCTAACCTCTCTGGTTTTGTATGGCCAGATTTAGAGCCGGTCCCCGAGGATCCAGCTTACTTCTACCTCCAAGATGGTCAATACTAGAGGGATGATCGCAGGAGGACTCGAGTGGGTTCCTTACTTCATTGCTCGTTTTGCTATTTACTTTATACTTAGCCGTTTGGCACCGACATGTTAGTCGGATCGTCTTGTACTTACTTTTGCATAATTATAACTAAAGTCAGACTGCAGCTGATAACAATTGTGTATATGTTACTATACCATCTGGCTATATTTTGTAAAGCCAGATTTCCAGAACATTTTGACTGAGCGTTTGGGACGCCTTACTGCTTTATCTTACATGTTCTCTATTTCTGTTTCTTATTTTGAATGATTGAGACAATAGATGTGAAGTGACCATAGTAAGACTTTCATGTAGTATGCACCCCTCGTCTGGTTAGACGACATTGATCGTATTATACGGTATTCATCTACCCGTAATACGTAGCTGGCTGAGTCATTCCTCCGCTCTCCAGTATTCTGGTTCTGGGGCGTGACACACCTCCTTCATCTTCTTCTCCTCCTCCTCCTCCATTATCATCATCATCAACTTCTTCAACACCAACATCATCATCCTCACCATCACCATTATTTTTCCATCTCCTCCACCATTTAAACCAACCACACACCACCAACACCACCACCGTCGACGTGCCCAGTCAGGCCGGGCACCACCGTCGCCCCCACCGCGCTAGGCCAGCGCAACGTGCGAGCGCGGCAGCAGCAGCTGCACAAACCACAGCAGCGGACGCGCGGGCAGCAGCCTTGCCGGCCAACCGCGCCGCTGCGGCCACCGCCACCGCCGGGGTCGGCCCCCTTGGCCGGGCGCACCCCCGGGCAGGCCCCTGTGGCGCATCCCCTCTTCTCCGGCGCGAGAAACACCCTATTCGTGCGTTTTGCACGGAATCCCGGCGTGACGCGCGGGATCAAGGCTGAAAGTTCGCTCCGGGACAGCAACTTCATGCGCATTTTTTGAGAAATCCGACCGTTGGATCGGCGTTTTCTTTGCTCCGTCTCAATCTCGGTATATCCACCTTCAATCCTGTCAATTTTTGTCCGTTAATTTCATCATTTGTACCTCAAAACTGGCCACCAAGTTGACATTTTAATTTGTACTATTTTTGGACAGTTTTGCGACGCCAACTTCGCGGGTTCGTATCTTCGTCGTCGCAGCTCTGTTTTGCACGCTACTAGTTCCGGTGCACAGCTGGTATAACCCTCTTCCTGCCCCTTTAGATTTCATTTCAGTTTGAGCTTGTTAGGTCGGTCAAATTCGACGCCAAAGTTGGCCGTTCGAATTCTTAGTGTTGCACTTGTAAAATTCTATTTTTGAACCCGGGACTCCGGATTCAATTTCTGACACCACCAGTAGACTCGTGGCGTCGTTCTGGTAGTTTTCATATAAAGTTTGCTTAATTTGGAGGACGTGGATCCTGGCACGTATTTCGGTGCAAAGCGGGTCCCACTTTCTGAGTCGACGGGACTTTTTGACATCGGCTCATCGGAATCCAATTCCGGATATACAGTTGAGTTCGTATCGTCATTCTGGATCCGTTGACATAATTTGTTGAGTTTTGAAGACATTTGCTCCGGCACGTATTTCTGTGGAAACCGGATTCTAAATGTCCGCGTCAACGTATCATTTTGAGATCGGCTCATCGGAATCCAATTTCGGATACACCGTTGAGTTCGTATCGTCATTCTGGACTCGTTGACATATAATTTGCTGAGTTTTGAGGACATTGGCTCCGACACACTTTTCCGTACAAATCGGTTTCCAATGTCCGGGTCAACGGACCAATTTGAGATCGGGTCAACGGAATCCAATTCTGGATATACCGTTAGATTCGTATCATCATTCTGGATTCGTGGACATATAATTTGCTAGGTTTTGTAGACTTCTATCCTGACACATTTTTTGGTGCAAAGTGCGTCCAACGACGGACATCATTTTGGCCTAAAATTACCGTTTTGCCCCTGTGTCCAAATAGGACTTTTGGACAGGCTATCCTAGCTGATTTAACCATTCTGGACACGTTGGTGATGTTAGTTTCATCATCCGACAACATCTGTAGATTTCTTCCCTTTTGTGTTACCCTATTATAATATTTTCTCCTTTTGGTTGTTCTAGAGACCCGTCGATTTCAGTAATTTCTAAATCACCAAAATTCATAAGTTGACCTTGTAGATGTTATAGAGACTAGCTTGACCTTTATTGACCATGGTTGACTAGATTGACTAGATGTCGAAAGTAGAGTCAACATTTGACCTAGGTTTGACCAGATTTGACCAACGTTGACTTTTGACCAAAGTCAACTGTAGGTCAACCATTGACCTATTTGACCTAGATTAGACTTAGAGTTGACCGGAGTTGACCAGTTGACCAAAGTCAACTGTACGTCAACCTTGACCCAGTTGTCTTAGTTTGACTTAGTTTGACCTAGATGTTTAGTATGTCTTTTGACCCTGATCAGCTCTTGTATTATTTTATCTTTAGGTCTGTGGTTTTACTCTGAACCCTGATTTATATTGACAGCAGAACCCATACATTCTCTGATAATATTTCTGTTTTATGATATCGTCTTTGTTTCTTGTATTTAGTGTAGATATCCTTGTTCTCTTGACACATTGTTCACACGGATTGGTATTTGTCTGGATCCCGTCATAAGATGTTATTTCTCTATATATGGTATGCCTTGTGCAAGTCTTCCTAGTTCCTTGTGCATTGTAAAGACAGGATTCCTGCGAAGGCTAGCTACCTTCTCAGAGAATCACGTGTCATGACGTGTCATGATTGGATCCACTATATTAGTCAGGGATGGGGGTGTTAGCGTAGATATGTGATCAATACCCCACAGATTATTGTATCATTGTATAGTGTTAATTATACACTCACGTATGATTAGCCAGGCCAAACATTGTATCAAGTTCTAAGCCGATCACATGTTGAAACTAATACTAAACTCACATAGATATAGTTCTAGATTTTTGTACATGATATATACTGTTTTCTTGTTCTTACATTCAGTTACAGTCTTGACATGCCTTCCCATGATTCATGTACACATTATTTTACCTCGTATATTCTCTCTATTTACTGCTACATTTTCAATATCGTCTAACTAGAACTGTTATTTGAGATTTGTGCTCGTTCCATCCTGACTGGATATGTTGACAAAATTTTAGGAGTAGTTGTGCCCTCAGTATGGGACTTCATGATGTTGCTAGCTGAGGTGGATCTCACTATTCTTCTATGTGAGTTGCCTGGTAGTTATCCATAGTTAGTCTTGTGTTCTTCCTTTTTTTTTCCTGTCTTATGATCTTCTAGTAGTTCTAGATGTTCTTGTGTTTAGTTATCTTTCTTGTCTTATCTTCCTTAGATGTTGGTTTGTGATTGAGTACATTGGTAGATATTAGTAGTTCATGGACCTTCTCGTTGTAGTGTATTTATTGGGTACTAGTGTAGTGCCCCGTCCCTACATCGTGCCCCGTCTCCGTCCACGGGGTGCGCGAGAAAGGAACACTGTCGCTATCGATTCGGTCGGGACCGATAGGTCGGAATCGGCCGAGTCGATCGAACGGGAACGGTTGAATTAAGATCCATTCCACGTTATGGAATGGCTTCTTCGGAACCAAGTCCCATATTCAGCGGGTTGCGCCTCGAGGATTGGCTCTGCGGCTGAGTCGGGAGAGACCTCCCGTTGCTCTGGTTTTCATGCCGCACTTGAATTGGTTTTGGCTTTCGTTTTCGTGAATGCTTTCGATGGGTTTTCGTGACGCGTTTTCGAGCTCGCATTCATATCGAAATTCCTTGAAATACACAGTGTTCTAATCAGTTGCTTATGCGATTGCAGGTGATCGCGTAGGCGACGACAGCGCAACCAACCGGTCGCTCGCTTGAAGCAAGCCTAAGGCGAGTGGCTGACCTCCTTCGCTCCGTCCCTCTACTTCAAAACTCAATATGTGAAGTAAATAAAATGCTTGTCATAATAATGTGGAATCAATGAAATCGTGCCACGATACTTCATGAAACACTTGTTAACGAACTGCCGGTTTTGGAAATGGAAAACATGCTTCCCTATGCAATTATACTTGGTTTAGGCAAACCAATGAATGAATCAATTAATGTTTATCGCAACGATACGGCTAAATGATCAAATCAACTAAGTTCAAAGGAAAACGGTCATTGGACAACTTGTCGACAAGGTGTAGTTTCCTCGAACGGTTACCTAGGCCAAGGGACCGATTCGGCCCGGGAGGAACGAGTGTATAAGCGCCAGCCCTTCATCGGCGCGAGTTACGCGGGAACTTTCGCACAGGGCTCGCTACCCGACGCGAAAGGGTCCGTCTAACTCAGCTATATGTCCGCGATGGCTTGCAATTGCCAGTGGCCTCCACCCTTCACACTGCTTAACAAACGCACATGGCACAGGATGATTTTGATAGTTGCTCAATGTTATACAATTTCATATGCTTGCCTCAGAACATGTTAACATGCAAACCGAACAGGATGGTTAGAAAGATCATTGAACTAGCTAGCTAACATGTTTACAAATTTCTTGAATCAAATGCAGAGCTTGGATTTAATTAGCCATTCGCCAGTACATGTGTATCGTGCTGATCCTCGCTCTTTGCAGGTCCCGCGAACCAGGAAGGACGCGCCAACTAGCTCGGCGACGTTCGTGACTTTTGTAGCTTCGGCCGTGCGTCGAAGCCTCTCTTTCAGCGACTCTACTTTTGAAGGCTCTCGACAGTCCAAGGAAAATGACTCAGCGTCCCTCCCATCCAGGTCAATGGAGTACTTGTGAATATTGAGGGATGTGTGCAATGTATGGAACGGCTATCTCATCGGCACTCTTTTGTAATCGAGTCATGTTGTAGCCCGCGCGGCAAAGAGTCTTGTATCGGAGTCTGTAAAAAGATGTTCATTAATAAAGATCAAGTTTCCTTTAATTATTGTGTGTATCAATTTGTCTGCGTACTCTCTTAGATATCGTGTCTCGGATTACCTTATGACTAGGCCTTGTGCGATCGCAAATTAGGTTCGCACGGCATCACGCCCAAAGGACGACTATCGATTCGACGGAATCGGGGCGTGACAACTAGACAGCGTTCTACCGTCGATACTGCGGCGTAGGCTGGACGTGACCCACGTATTCGTATCCGTATATTGCGGGTGCGGGTCGTGACACCCGCTTCCGACCCTCCCGCTTCCAACCGCCTCCCTCCCCTCCCGCTTCCAGCCGCCCCCAGCCCCCCCTTCCTCCCACGCTGCCGTGATTTAGGGGGAGAGGGGGGCGGGTGGGCGGAGCGGGACGGGGGGGTGAGGGTGGACGGAAGCGGAAGGGGTGGGAGGCGGCCGGAAGCAGAAGGGAGGGGTGGCCGGAAGCGGAAAAGGAGGGTGGGGGATAATTTTCAAGTTTGACCATGGGTATTTTCGTCCAAATATTTTTCAGGTATCAACTTGTTACAAAAAAAAAAAGTTTAGGGTATCAAATTGAAAAACAGGAATAGTTGAGGGTATCAAAGTACAATTAAGTCTTTTTTAAGTTGTTGCTGGATCACATGCTTATGTTTAGGAAAAAATTATGAAATGTTCAAAAATTGTAAAAGTTTTATGTAAAATTTACACAAATAATATTTTATCGCGTGCCCTGAATTAGCAAAAAATATATAAAGGGGTTATGAATGACCTTTTGTCCTTCTAATTTATTGAAAATACTTCCGAACCCTACTCTTCAAAAAAAACGTTTCGATACTTATTCTTCTTCCATACGCTGCTCAATTTCGAATCTAGGTTTTCTATTCCAAAATCATCAAACCTTCCTTCAAAAACTCATCGAAAATTTTCGAAAAAACCGACAAACAGTGAAAGTGTTAAAATGGAGGTCCAAATATCATTTTTTGCGATTCTAAAATTTCGGAAGACCGACAAACGGTAAGGCGGTTTATCTCATGCTCCTCGAAAATACGCTCATTTTGCGACAAACCGGACCTCGTTTCGACCTCCCAGTCAAAAGTTATAACCCTCTAAAGTTTCAACTGACCATAAAATGCAAGAGAATGTCTATTCTCTGTGGTAATATCACGAAAAATGGTAATTCTCCGTATTAATATCACGGAGAATGGTCATTCTCCTTGTTAAAATGCAGGAGAATGACCATTCTTCGTGTTAAAATGACGAAGAATGACCATTCTCCGTGCTAAAATTAATGACGGATAATGTCCATTCTCCGTCATTTTAACACAGAAAATGGCCATTCTTCGTGGTTTTAACACGGAGAATAGTCATTCTCCGTATTAGAAATTACGGAGATTGATCATTCTCCGTTGTTAAAATCACGGAGAATGGTCATTCTCCGTGTTAAAACCACGGAGAATTATCATTCTCCGTGTTAAAATGACGGAGCATGGTCATTCACCGTGATTTTAAGAACATAAAATGACAATTCTCCGTAGTTTTAACACGGAGAATGACCATTCTCCGTGTGAAAACCACGGAGAATGGTGGTCATTCTCCATGTTAAAATCACGGAGAATCAATTCTCTATGTTAAAATCACGGAGAATGATGGAGAACAGTTGACAGAAACCTAATTTTTTGTTTTTGTTTTTAGAAAATTTGTGAGGAATAAAGAGTTTCGTTCTTCTTTCAAAACGATGCCAACTCTTATGAAAAAGAAGAAGAAGATTTTCTCTCCACAATTGACCTAATCGCCAGAAAACTTCAAATCCTCCAGGAAGATGATGATGATGATGAACGATGATCGAAGTTCGACTGAAGAAAAACACCGTGAACTACGAACGATCTTTGCAATCTATGCTGAAGATGAGAGAAATGGAATTCAGATCTCTCGTGAAGAAGAAGAAGAGAATCGCAACCAAATATGAGTTTGTGCGAAGGGGTAGTTATAGTATTAACAAAATGACAATTTTGTAAATACAGAACATCTAAAGAAAATTTTGGAATATTTAACGTAAAAATATATAATTCTGGACATTTTATAAATCCATCATGTGATGTGGATGGATTTTTCATAAAAATTAACTCCGAAATTAAAATTTTCAGCAATTTTCAGTTATGTTTATGTACTATTTTGTACTCGTGGGCATGCTTTCAGATCCACCACATGCAAAGGTGCACTAAAGATATCGAATTTATTACTTCCAAAGTTCCACCTGCCTAAGAGAATCGAGGCGTAGCCAGCTTGAAGAATTATTACAAACGAAAATTACATGATTTTTTATTTTTTTAAATCCAACCCACACACACGATGTGTGCTCAAATCCTATCGGCTCCTTCGGATGTCCACTCCACTAACACTTCAGCTAAGAGTTCGAATGTAAAATACATAATTAAGACGTGTGTCTAGTTCTGAGTTTGATACTTTAGTCATAAGTAACCGAATAGCTTCCTTAGCCACCATTTTCAGTCTTCATTCAAACTTAAGATGTTGTAGTTAAACTTTTGACCGTCCAACGTGGTGTTGAGGTTTTTATTTTATGTTTAAGGAACATTCGAAAAGTGAAGATTACCAACTTAGAATTTAAGTCATGGCCCTTGTTAGCAATAACCCGAATAAAACGCATATTATACGCAAATTTTCCGTATCTTACATAAACGTATAATACTTACGTACGTTTGAAAATTCGGACTTGTACGCAAATTTTAAGCCTGTGTAATTTTAAACACGTACCGTACGAATTTTTAAAACATTCGGCCAAAATTTGACTGAAAAACCCAACAGTTTTCACTTTCTTGACTCTTACTGCTATTAAATATTAAGACTGGCACAATTATCAAAAGAAAAGAAGAAAAAATCTCACAGTTGTATCCAAAAAAGAAACATAAGAATCTTTGCACTGTTGCTTGCAACAATCAAAGAAAAATCTTTCGATTTTCCATCATACTTTCACTTTCTTTTCTTTATATAATTTTCCCAACCCCGTCTTATTCTCACACTGAACCCTTATTTATGAAGGAGTAGAGTTGGGTGGGCCATACATATATGTCGAATTTTTAGTGCCGAATTTGTTTATATGAAACGTATAAAACACGAATTAAATATAATCCGAATGTTTTCGTTCGACGTTTTTGACCGATTTTTTTACCGTATTTACTTATATTGTGCCGATTATATTCGTACTTTTGTCGTCCCGAATTTTTTTCCGTTTGTCGAATTGCTAACAAGGGTCATGACCACTGTCGACTCATGTTGACCATTCAAATTTGATAATAAATCAATTAAATCAGAACTCAAAAATAACAAAAATATTTCTTGGACCCTAAGCTTAATTAATCCTAAAATATTTATTAAGTGATTTTGAATGGTCGATCAACCGTTTAAGGATCCAAAACCTAACCTAAATACTTTCAAGATCCAAACATTAAATTTTGAATATTTTGTAAACCCAAAGTCTAAGTAACCATTTTATTTTATTTTATTTTGTTTTGGGAATCTGTGTCACATATGACCGAATTTCGGTAGATTGACAATAAGACATTTTCACATTTAAGTTGAGACATCTGATCAGAGTCACCCTGATCATGGACGACAACCGTCTATGGTCCAAAAATTTAAAGGACAAAAAAAATTAGAATTTTCTTATGTATATACAATTTGGTAGTGTTTAAATATTAGTGCTCACACAATATAATAAAATGATTCATTACCAAAGTTTTTACTTACACTTTTCTAAGACTTTTGTTACATCAAAACACCCAGGACCGGCCTGCATTGATTGCTCAAA
>JANAVB010015667.1:0-20000 GCA_029216955.1 Iris pallida
ACTCTTCGAGTCGACGGCTCGTTTGAGTCGTTGCACTTGCCGTTTGAATCGACGTTCCGCTAGGGAGAAGCGGGTCATTACATCCCTTCAGAAAATATAACCAACACCTACTCTCTGATACATATAAATATATATATATATATGGACACACACACATATAAATATATATATATATATATATATATATATATATATGTGTGTGTGTGTGTGTGTGTGTGTGTGTGTGTGTGTGTGTGTGTCCATGTATATATATGTGTCCATGTGTGTGAGTGTGTGTGTATATATATACGTAGATATGTATATGTGTATGTGTGTCTATATATATATATATATATATATATATATATATATATATATATATATATATATATATATATATATATATATATATTTTATATATATATATATATATATATATATATATATATATATATATATATATGTGTGTGTGTGTGTGTGTGTGTGTGTGTGTGTGTGTGTGTGTGAATGAGAGAGTTAAGGGATATTAGAGAGTGAGAGGAAGAGATTAGAGGGTGAAAATAGAGGAGGAAATTATAGAGGAAGTAAAAGATTAGAGAAGAGATTAGAGGAGAGAAAGAAGTAGAGCAACACAGCAGCTAGGGGGGTTGGGGCTGCTGCCCCCCCCCCCCCCCCCCCCCAAACAGCAGCATTTATAGCAGCAGCAGCAGCAGCATATGCACCCCCCTTTAACTCCCTAAAACCCCCTCTATATATATACCTATATATACCCATATATATACCATATATAAACCTATATATACCCCCCCTAAATGGCCTATAAGTGGGTAGGTTTGAGTGAGTTAGAGTGTGTCTTGGTGAGGTTCTAGAAGAGGGGGATATTGGTTAGAGGTTGGGGGAATATGGAGATAAGTGGTATGTTAGTACTAAGGAGTTAGCCACGAATACTAGATGGGTTAGATGGTTAGGTAGCAAGTTAGTATTGGTTAGATAGTTAGAGTTTAGTATTCTAGTTAGAGTTGGAGTCGTGTGGTATTCTTGAGATACCAAATTGGTATCTCATGAATATCCATTACCATAAGGTAACGCAAGTTTACCCTTTTGACTTTTCAATATCAAGATACTGTGATACGGTATCGAGATTCTAGGAGAGGGTTTAAATACCATAATAGAGAGTGGGGGAAAGTTTAGAATGAAGTAGGAAAGCCTAGAGAGGGAGTTAGAGAGGGAAGGAGTATAGAGCAACACAGCAACAAGGGGGGAATAGGGGCTGTTGTCCCCCCCAAACAGCAGTGCAAACAGCAGCAATAGCAGCAGCTATAGCAGCAACAAACAGCAGTAATAGCAGCAGCAGTAGCAGCACCATAAAAGCCCCCCTTTGAACCCCCTAAAACCCCTTTATATATATACCAATATATACATATACATACCTACATATATACTCCTATATATAACCATATATATCCCCCTAAAATAGCCTATGAGTGGGTTTGTGGAATGAGATTAGAGAGTTAGAATTAGAGGGTTAGAGTTTAGCTAAAGAGAGAAGTAGGAGATAGTGGAGGGTGAGTGAAAGGGTGATTTTGAGTTACGTGTATCGAAACGCATCCAAATTTGAGATGGGACTTAGATATGTGAAATAGAGTTTGTGGGTAGGCTCCTAAGCTAAAATCGAGATTTCGTTTGGGATTAGGAGAATGGTATCTCATGATACCATTGAGTATCTTCGATACTCAAGATAATGGATAAATCAACAACATGGACCATAAGATGGACTGGATGTCCACTTTACCTAAAAAACTTGGTAGGTAATGTTAGTGTAGGTTAGTATCCTACTACCCTAGGAAGTCGAGAGTGGAACTCCTAAGGAAAAGCTACTTGGCCTTAGTATTAGGGTAGAAAGGGTAAACGGGGTAAGTTGGGATAATATCCATTTCTCAACATATGGGTTTAGTACTTTAAGATATAGCTAAAATTAGGATATTATGGTTGGTAATGGTTAGGAATAGTAGACTTGGACTAGTTTTGACCTTGGTTGACCACGATTGACTATTTTGACCAGAAGTCAACCGAAAGTCAACCGTAGCTTAAAATTGACTAGAACTTGACCAAACTTGACCAGTTGACCCAAAGTCAACTGTTAGTCAACGTTAGTCAAGTTTGACCTAAAGTTGACCTAGAGTTGACCTAGAGTTGACCTAGGTTTGACCAGAGTTGACCAGTTGACCAAAAGTCAACTATAAGTCAACTGTTGACTTAAATCGACCTAGTTTAATTTTGTTTGACTTGTATTGACCCAGTTTAACATTGTTAGGCCTAATATGACTTAGATTGACTCTGTATGATCTAGTTTGACTTAGTTTGACGTGTCTTGGCCTAGTTTGACTCAGTATGACTTAATTTCACTTCCAAACCATTATATTGATACAGTATTCCATCTATAGGTCCTCGAGGCACTATTCTTGGACTCAGTCGACTTATCCATCACATTATAGGCGAGTACATTCTCTGATAACTTTTCCAATTTACGATGATTGTTATAATTCATGTAATTAGTATAGATATGCTTATTCTTGATACATTGGTCACACGGATTAGTATTCATGGATCCCGACATGAGATGTTATTTCTTGTTATCTTGGTATGTCTTGTGCAAGCCCCCTTGTAGTTCTTGTGCAGTATATGGATGCTGATTCTCGAGAAGACTTGCTCCTTTCTCGTAGAATCCTGCGTCGTAACGTGTCTTGTTTGGATCCACTCTACCAGTCGGGGACGGGGAGTACTAGTGTAGGTGTGTGGTCATTATCTGCCTTGTTTATTCTTGTAGACCTTGTGAATGCAAATCCTACACTCCACGTATGATTGGCTAGATCCTTAGACCTTGTGCAAGACCCAAGCCGGCCACATATCGAAGCTAGTACTCACACACTTAGATAGATGTTTCTTGATTCTTGTACATGTCATGATCAGTTTTACTTGCCTTGTTCTAGCTCTAGATTTATAGCTTACCATGCCATGATACTCACATGTACATTCCATGATTTCTTGTATATACTCTCTATTTACAGTCTTATAGCTTTTGTCATATCTTGTGAACTGTTGTTAGTTGATTGTGCTCGTTCCATCCTGACTGGATATGTTGACAAAATATTACAGATGATGGTGTGGAGGATTGTTGTACCTACTACGGTCCGGTTGACGTAGTGGACTTAGACTTGGAGACCTTGGTTCAGCAGGGCTTAGCTCCGTCCGACGAGCCTCTAGCTTAGTTTAGTTAGAGTAGACTTTTGGACTGGACCTTGTCTCCAGCTTGCTACTTATGTTATGATATTATATTTGGGATTGTATAACTATATTACTTTGTGTGTCTCTCTCTCTCGTTGTTGAGCTGGATATTGCACTTGTGGTTTTTATCTATCTAGTTTTCGTACCATGATTCTTTCTTCTAGATTGTGATTGAGTTTATCAGTATTTCATATTATATACCTTCGTGCGAAGATGACAGGTTATTACATACTGTTTGTTAGCTAGCAGACCTACAACGTTCTATGCCATTTTTACGGTGTAGGCTGGGCGTTGTTACGCACTTGTGCCCCTACCTAGGTGCGGGTCGTGACACCCATTAGCAATCATGTGTCAACCCATCAAGTTTCTAAGTCATATGAATCGTTTCTATGTCAAATATCTACTGTATCTATTCCAAGGCAAGTGCAGGAAGCATTGGCAAACACTAAATGGTCCGAGGCTATGAATGAAGAGATGAGAGCACTGAAACGAATTATACTTGGAATGTGGTTCCATTGCTAAATGGAAAGCAAACTGTTGGGTGCAGATGGATTTAGACTATCAAACACAAAGCTGATGGTTCGCTGGAGAGATATAAGGCCAGACTTGTTGCAAAAGGGTATACGCAAAAATATGGGATGTATTACAACAAAACTTTTGCTCTCGTGCCAAAAATAAATACTGTGCGGGTACTGCTCTCCGTAGCTGTTAATCAAAGTTGGCCATTACTGTAATATAATATGAAGAATGCTTTCCCCCACGGTGAACTACAAGAAGAAGTATATATAAATCCACCGCCAGGCTTTGCCGAGAAGGCTGGAATGGTATGCAAACTAAAAAGAGCTTTATATGGGTTAAAACAATCTCCACGAGCTTGGTTTGGAAGATTTACATCGATAATGAAGAAGTTTGGCTATCGACAAAGTAACTCAAATCATACATTTATTCTAAAGAATAGAAAAGACAAGGTAACTGCTCTTATTATTTATGTGGATGATATGATTGTGACAGGAAGTGATGATGTTGAGATTGATAAATTAAAGACATATTTATCAAGAGAGTTTGATATAAAGGAGCTCGGAGAGTTGAAGTATTTTTTTGGCATAAAAGTAATTCAATCCAACCAAGGTATTTTCTTGTCACAAAGAAAATACGTACTAGATTTGCTTGCTGACACAGGAATGTTGGATTGCAAACCAGCCGAGACACCAATGGAACAAAATCATAAGTTACACGAAGATCCAAGTATACCTTCCACCAATCAAGAAAGGTATCAACATCTAGTAGGAAGGTTGATCTACTTATCTCATGCTAGACCTGATATAGCCTGCGCTGTTAGTGTTGTTAGCCAATTTATGCATACTCCTACCGAGAGACATATGACTATTGTGAATCGGATCCTACGATACTTGAAGAATGCCCCGGGAAAGGGTATTATGTTTGCCAAGAGAAACCACTTAGACATTGAGGGGTATACTGATGCCGACTATGCATAGGATAATACCAACTGGAGATCTACCTTAGTATTTTTACTTTCATTTATGGTAATCTTGTTACATGGATGAGCAAAAAAAAAGGTTGTATCAATATCGAGTGCTGAAGCTGAGTATAGAGCAATGGCTCAAGGAATATGTGAATTACTATGGCTGAAATATATAATGACTAACTTGGGGTTCAAGCCTAATTGTGCTATGTCATTATATTGTGACAACAAAGCAGCAATTAACATAGCCCACAATCCGGTGCAACATGATCGCACCAAACATGTGGAAGTAGATAGAAATTTTATTAAATATAAGTTAGATGCTCAGATTGTTGAAATACTATTTGTCAAATCTGCTGAACAACTAGCAGATGTTCTGACCAAGGCAATTTCGAGTCACAGCTTCTCCAACTCACTTATCAAGCTGGGTATGAAAGATATGTACTCCCCAACTTAAGGGAGAGTGATGGCGTGAGCTGCAGAATAACAACATGATTTATGGATAGAGATAATTTTGTTTGTTAATAGATAAATATGAAAAGTTGTTGTAAATATCTAGAAGATGAGAGATTTGATTACTGATATTATCTTAATCAGTTAAATGTGATTAGATCACTAGATGTGTAAATGTCTATATATACACTGAGATCAATAAAGAAAGGAGTGAAAAAACTTTTCCTCAACATACTTGTATTCCTTTACTTTTCTCACAATTTTTTTCGATAACAGTATTTCAACAATTAACATTCGACCAATCAACACTTATTATTATGGAACCCCTTATCTTTATTTTTTGTTACTTTTCTTTTGGAATCATTAACTTTAAAAGTCAAACCTCTAGCAACAAAATAAATTAATCAAATTTATTGAAGCAATATGTAACAAGTGGCAAACAGTTATAAAAATGAGCTCACAAGTTCCAACATAATCACTAAAATCAATCATTAGCATAAGCTCGAGACGCAAAAATTCACTTCTAAGTTCTAATAAATTAAATATAACCTCAAAAGATCAAAAATTCAATTCGTAGTATAAGTTCTGTTTTCCATAAATAAATTCACTTTATTTATTGTGTATCTGGGAAAATTACAACTGTAGGAATCCGATCTAGAAGACGATCGCTTTATCCCTTGGACTATGCGAAGAAGAAAAGCTCTCAAAATTTTGACAGTAAGTTAGATAACTATGTATCTGTACAATGAATGAGAAAAAGAACTCTATTTATAGAGTCAAAAAAAATAACTGAAAAGATAACTGTCTTCGCAACCTGTGCCTAGTTGAAAATCACGCAGGATCTAACATACGCAAGGTTGTGAGCAGTTACTGGACGTGGCCTGTAACTGTTGGACACATGGCAATCATGTATGAGTCGTGTGCAAGTTACAGGACACGCGGGCGAGAGATCAGTGGCATGGCTGCCACGTACTCCAATTTGATAAAATCCACGCAGACTTGTTGAAGACGAAATCCATGCAAACTGGGGTCAGAAAGCTTCAAAATCCACGCAAACTTGGGGCAAGAAGCTTCAGAATCTACGCAGGCTTGGGGCAAAAAGCTTCAAAATCCACGCAGACTTGGGACAGAATGCTTCAAAATCCACGCAGACGTGGGACATGAAACTTCAGAATCCACGCAAACTTGAGACAAAAAGCTCAAAATACATGCAGACTTGAGGAAGGAACATATAAGTTCAAAATACACGCAGACTTGAGCCAGAAGACTCAAAATATACGCAAGATTGAGGCAGAACTGCCAGTTGTCTTGATTCGATGTGTCTCGACTGACACAAAATCTCTGACAGTGATTGCTTTGTCAGTCGCATTAAATGACAAAAAGCTCTTTTGGTACGCCAACTTGGTGAAGGCTGAGTCTTGCTGAAGAAGATTCAAAAGTCACACAATAGTCGGCTGTGATCTCTCGAGTTTCGTGCATACGAGAAGACATTCTTCGACTGTCGTGCTGTCAGTGATAATGACACTCTGACAAAATGATGAGCTGTCTCCCAGCGTGATTTTTTAATATTGTCCTGATCAACTCAGCATGATTTTGGACTTCGTTTGATCAACTCAGCGTGACTTTCATTTTTAAGGCCTACAAAACCCCCTTCAAGTTTTCGAAAGTTGAAAAGACTTCAAAATTTTGAAATACTTTAAAAATATCCAAATGAATTTATTAAATGTCATGATGACTCTTCATTTTTCGAGACTGATTGAATCTAATTTATGGTGGAATATGAACCACCGGTGAGCTTTTTTATATAAACGGGGAGAAAATTCAGCTTTGATATTCATCTTACGTTAACATGACTCCGAAGGAAGAAGCTGAAGAAGAAGCAAGAAAGTTGGGTTTTCTGTGCACATGGCGACCCTACTCTCGGGGGTAAAGAACCGGAGCCTTTAGTTTTCGAGTTCAAAGATGACCCTACTCAACTAGCCAAGAACTTCCTGAACCACTCTGGTCTGGACAGCTCGTCTTCTTCCAATGGGCGCAGCCTCGCAGAGCAGCGTGAAACGCTCAATGTTCTGTTACACCATATGGGAGTCACTAGCGTAGAGGAATTGGGTGTCAAGCTTAGTCGCTCCGCAAATAGAGCGTGTCTTTTCATGCTTCTGTTTTCTATATAAAAATGTTGCACTTCTTTTCCTATGTAAGGTCATCAGTGCCTCTTTGTCTTTGCTTTGAAAAAATATGGTACAAACTTTATGCTGAGAACTAGTTTTACTCCGAACAGCATGCACTAATGAAGAGCATTAGACGACACTCTTTGAATGTTTCAAATATTATGTTATTTTCCAAAGTACACGTGACACTCATTCCGTAGTTATGAGCGCTTTTTACTCGGATCTTTCCAAAAATAGGCTTGTACTTCGACCCTATTTAAGTGGATAGGTGAGTTTCACACATACTCATTCCTCTATTCTTCTTCTTCTGAGAATGACCTTTTTGCAAGATTCCATTCTCAACAGGAAAGCAATGCTTTCTGATGTTGCATTTTTGTGCACTATGTCATCAGACATTGGTTTGCCAATCTTTAGCGCCAAACCGTTTGATCTTGATGGTGAGTCCAACATAGTATGCGTACCACGTTTTACTGTTGAAAATAAGCTTTTGTTTCTGACTGAACAGGGCGCGCCTGTCTTTGTTGTGGCCAGTGCCCGCCTAATGATAATGGCATTTCTGTTGATTAATTTCTTTTTCTTTGCTGTTTTCTGCAGGAGTTCGACTGAAAATTTTCTTCAAAACTGGCATTGGTGATTTGGATGCTGTGGAGAATATTCTTCTGACACCTACATCAGGGAGCTCATACGCTTTTGATGCGTAAATCAGACAACTCAGAACTCTTCGTGGGATAGAAGGGTCTTCCTCCAATGGTAGGAAGAGCCTTTATACACGGAGAGTTGGACGGTGGAGTCAACTCTACCCCGAGAAATCAGGTAATAGAGTTCCTTTCACGGCAGAACTAGGAATTGTATCCCAATATTGGATACATTCCTATCTCCTTTGAGAGGTCGCTCCCAATCCACCAATTGTATTGGCAGCAACACGCCTTCGGGCTGCCATACTCTGGGGTTCTCCTCTCGTCTGAGAGATAAGACCAGAGTTTGATTCCTGCTGGACAATCAGGAATTTCCACCAACAACGAACCCGCCAGAGAAGATCAAAGAAGAAATGGATCTCCATTAGATTATTGTTGTGTACATAGAATGAAAATCCAAAATTGTAATAGATTTCCATTATGATTTGTAAGAAAGTCTAAGAAAATGTAATAGACTTTTATGATGAAATGAGAGTGGAAATGATAATTCTTCTATGCTCAATAATTTGTATTTATTTGGATGAATTGTGAACATGATAGATAATAAAATCTTCTTTTCTGATTTAGAGTACATAACATTATCAGAGGTAATATGGACATGATAATATGTAGAAACTCAAAAAAAAATAGATTGATTTCTATGCAGAGGTCAAAAATAGAAAATGACAAATGAGCAGGTAGATTCGACATTTATCCAGAGGTTATGAAAACGTGATAAGTAACAAATCCCTTCTTTTTGATAGAAGATTACAAACGGACGAATCGTCAGGTGATAATGAATGGATAAACCGTCGGATGAATGTAATAAATGAACGGATGAACCGTCAGTATTAATGAACAGATGAACCGTCGGATGAATGTAATAAATGAACGGATGAACCGTCAAGCATTAATGAATGGACGAACCGTCAGATGAATGTGACGCTTCGTTATTTGAAGAACTTCTGCTTATAAATATAGCAGAAATCTGACAAGAACGAACACTTCTACTCTCAAACATAAAAATGTCGTCTGAAGAAGCATCCAAGAAAGCTGGAATCGCCCTGAAGGTTCAGAAGGGCACTGAAGAACGTCCTGCTGATCCAGTTCAATCGAAGAAGGCAGAAGCAGGCGAAGGTTCGTCTGCACCCAAGCCACCCAGGGACATTCTGGACTTCCTGCTCGAACCAGGAAGGACTGAAGAAGAAGAAGCCATGAGGATGGCCGCTTGCAAGTTCCTCGTGGGTTCCAGCAAGGAGGTTCTCGGCTCTTTTGCTGACCAGCATTTTCGAGAAGGACGACAGTGGCCCGCGTCCAAATGTAGAGAAGGATGATAGTGATCTTCCTTAATATCATGTACCATCATTCATGATTAAAATAAAATAAAATTTTATTTATAAACATGAACTTGTCTGATGATTACAAACATTTATACATAATACTTTTTAAGGAATTTGCCATTAATAGGCATCATAACTTTTCGACCATCCAGTTCTGAGAGTTGATAAGCTCCATTTGAGAAAACTCTGCTTACGACATAGGGACCTTCCCACTTTGCGTCGAATTTGCCTTTGCTCATATGAGTCATAGTCATAGGACGTCTGACTGTTAGAACGAATTCTCCTTTTTGATACGCTCGAACTCTAACTTTCTTATTAAAAGCTTTTGAGATTCTAGCTTGATAGAATTCAATATTCTGTTGAGCAGATAATCGTTTCTCATCCAAAGCTTCTAATTCTTGAAGTCGAAGACGATCATTATTCTCGACGGTGAGTTCATTAGCGATTGCTATCCTTAAAGAAGGAATTTAAATCTCTAATGGAAGAACAGCTTCGCAACCATACACCAGAGAGAAAGGTGTACATTTAGTAGCATTACGAACTATAGTACGGTAAGCCCACAAGCATTCGCCAAGTTTCTCACTCCAATTACGTTTGTTAGTAGAGACAAACTTCTTTAGGAGTTTGATGATGGTCTTGTTGAAAGCTTCTGCTAATCCATTAGCTGCCGGATTATATGCGGTAGAAGCCACATTGTTGATCCGATGATCGTCACAGAATCGAGTAAACTTCTGACTGACGAACTGTGGTCCGTTATCATGAATAATGCGTCGAGGAACACCAAATCTGTAGGTGACGTGGTGTTTGATAAAGCTGATGATATTGGACGTCTTAACTTCAGATAAAGGAATGGCTTCGGCCCATTTGGAGAAATAATCGGTTATTGCGAGAATAAACCGATGACCTTTTGATGAAGGCGGATTGATCGGACCAATAATATCCATGCCCCAAGCTTCGAAGGGCCATGATGCTGCTGTCGGATGTAGAAATTCAGAGGGTTGATGAATAAAATCTACATGGATTTGACAAGCTTTACACTTCCGTGCATATTCGATGGCATCTGATACCATAGTGGGCCAATAATAACCCATACGTCGAATACGGTCCTGAAGTTTTGGTCCAGGCTGATGTGCTCCACAAATTCCATCATATGCTTCACGAATGATTTGTTGAGCCTCATCATCGGTAACACATCGAAGAAGTAGACCGTCATAAGCTCGACGATATAAGGTTTTTGTAGTATGATTGTAATAGAATCTGAGTGATCGTCGTCTGATAGATGCTGCCTCACTCGGATTATCTGGAAGAATGTCATACAATACAAAATCTAAGAAAGGAAGTCTCCAATCTTTATCTGTATTTTGATTCTCGGCTAAATTATTGAAGATAAATTCCATGCTAGAATCAGATGAAGATGATATAGATTTACGACTAAATCCAAATCCTCTTGTTGCATTGACATCATGAGATGTTGATTCTTCAATGTCGACTAGAAGTCCTAAAGTCAGATTGTTTTCGAGATGAAATAGGTCTCGATTGCGGACAACAATCATCTGTTGTCGTCTAATCGGGATAGCTAACACCGCCGCCTAACATGCTCAATGAAGAACTCTTCAAATGAAGAAGCCATAGATATAGCCGATCTATGATAGGGAACCAGATCTTGATGGCGAACCTCATAAGTGCCCCTTATCTGATTGACAATGAGTTTAGAGTCTCCGTACGCCTCCAAATATTGAATATTCAGATGTTTAGCGAGTTAAAGACCAATAAGCAGTGCATTGTACTCAGCTACATTGTTTGAACATGGCTGATCGAGAGAATAAGCTCTTTGGATAGCAAGGCCTTCTGGTGACACAAGAACAATTCCAACTCCAGCGACAATATCACCATTAGGACATATTCTTGATGCACCATCAAAGAATAGACGCCAGGTAGGATCTTCTTCAGCAATTTGGTTTGAATCTAGAACTTCATCTGGGATTTCATCATAGAGTTTTGAATTTTCTGGAATTGAATGAGCAGCCAGAAAATCAGCTAAAGCTTGTCCTTTGACTGACTTCTGAGGAATATAGTGCATATCATACTGAGCAAGTAATATTCCCCAATTAGCCAATCGAGAATTCAGAACACTGGGTTTTTTCATCATGACCCGTATAGGATTGATCCTGGAGATGACATGAATGGTCTAGCCAATGATATAATGTCGTGTCTTTTGAACAGCGAACATCAGGGCTAGACATTCTTTTTCGATCGGTGAATAACGAGGTTCAGCTCCGGTCATAGTACGACTGAGATAGTAAATAGCTTGTTCATGACCATTTTTATTCTTTTGAGCAAGCAATGCACCCAATGAATGACTCATTGCTCGGGTATATAGGAGGAATGGAATTCCTGAGACGGAAGGTACCAATACTGGAGGGCTCATCAAATATTGTTTTATATCCTCGAATGCTTTCTGGCATTCATCATTCCAGACGAAAAAAAACACCTTTCTTCATGAGTTTATTGAATGGTCTGCAACGTCCTGAAAGATTAGAGATGAATCTCCTGATATAAGCGATCCTTCCATGAAATCCTCGTAGCTCTTTTAAGGTGCGTGGAGGACGCATCTCTTGGATGGCTTTGATCTTCTCGAAATCTACGTGTATACCATTAGAGGTAATGACGAAGCCGAGAAATTTACCACTAGAGACGCCTAAGAAGGACTTAGTAGGGTTCATCTTTAATTGATGCTTACGCATTAGATCAAATATAGTCTTCAAATCTTGGATATGATCCTCCTTTTGTCGACTTTTGACTGCAATATCATCAACGTAGCATTCGACTGTTTTCCGCAAATGTTCACGGAATATAATGCTCATGGCTCGTTGATAAGTTGCTCCTGTATTCTTGAGACCGAATGGCATCACTGTATAACATTATGTACCGATCGGCGTTCTGAAAGAAGTATGCTTCTCGTCATCTGGAAATATTTTAATCTGATTGTACCCAGAATACCCGTCCATGAATGACATCCGTTCAAACCCATAGGTATTATCGATCATAACATCAGTGATTGGTAAAGGGAATTCGTCTTTAGGACATGCCGCATTGAGATCGCGGAAGTCTATGCAAACTCTGATCTTGCCAGTCTTTTTAAGAACAGGAACTATATTAGCCACCCAATCGGGATGTTGTTCCTCTCTAATGAACCCAGAGGCCATGAGTTTATTGACTTCAGCTTCAATTGCATCCATAATATCTGGACGAAATCATCGCTGTTGTTGTTTGACCGGTTTAGCATTCGGCAAGATATTAAGCTTATGAGTTGCGATTTGTGGATCAATTCCTGGCATATCTTCATAACTCCAAGTGAAGACATAGATGTATTCACGAATGAGTTTGATCATGTCTTGCTTATCAGTTTCTGAAAGACTTTCACTGATGAATATTGGTTTAGGAGATCCTTCTTCACCCACATCTATTTGAACAAGTTTATCTTCAGTCGAAGGTTCTTTTTGCTCGAAGCGGAACTCCCATTGATTATCTAACCTTTGGGCCCATTGTTCTGATTCAGGTGAGATTTCAAAATCTTCTTCGTCTTCATCACTTTCTTCAGAACGATCAATGGAGACCATGTTGGAAGACAGAATGTTGCAGTAGAAATCACCGATACTCGTATCGGAGTCCCAGGAGGTAGTACTAGAAGAATCAGATCTCTTATCTTCGTCAGATTCGGGATCTTCATGAATAATATTGATAAAAGGAGTAGGTGTAGTATAGCCCAAACCGCATTTCGTCCTCCCATATTTCAGAGGAGGAATACGAACAGGCATTTTTCTTCCTTTTCCACTATTGAGGCCAGTTCTGAAGTCATAGCCCATGTTTTTAATGATATCTTTAGATTGCTGACTATAACGACGTAGTTGTAATCTTCCAGTATCATCGTTTTTGTCGTCGTCTTCAGGGTTAGAAGGATTCTGGGGCCCTTTATAAAAGAATATTGGAATATCTCCTAGCTTTCTACTGGGAACTGGAAAGTATAAAGATTGTACTGATTCTAGGGATACATCTGTATGAACAGTCTGTACAACTCCTATGGTTATTGTGCTCAAGTCATCTAACAAATGTAAATAACTATGAACATAATTACACACATCAACATACTGTAAAGATGGAGACTTTTCATTTAATTCAAAAGCAGCAATATTTACATCGGGAGAAGGCTGAGCCTTAGAGATCTTAGCCAAATCAATGACTAAAGGGGGAGAAGAAGAACGAGAAGGAATTTTGTTTCGATTAAGATCGATAACAAATGGCTCAGAAGAGGTGAGCTCCCTTGAAGCTTGAGATGGAAGAGTAATCCACCCTCCAACTGGAATTAGCAGATTATCCTGTTTCACATGTGAAGATACAGGAACTGTAGCACGCCCACTGACAAGAATGATCAGTGTATCTTGAGTAGACGACTGAGGCAATGGAGAAATCCGTCCACTCACTGGAATGATGAAAGGACCTTCTCCAGAGGGTTTGGGAGATTGTTGCTTAGTAGTTCGACCTTTAACAGGGATTATTAAAGTCTCACTTTGTGAATCCTCTTTCTCCATAGCTTGTATCACCCTTGTATACTCTTCTTTATACATCCGGGAATCATTGAAATAGGCTTCAACCCCATGGAAAGGGTTTATATCAGCAACTTCTTTTTGGACTCTTCCATTGCTGTCAATGTATTTAAAACACTGATGAAGAGTAGAAGGCACCACATTATTTTCATGAAGAAAGGGCCTCTCCAGAAGAAGATTGTAAGATCCCACGATCTCGATCACATAGAAAGTGACTTTGGATCTGAAATCACCTATCTGAAGTTTCAGGTGAATCTTTCCCAAGGGCTCGCTTCGGCTTTGATTGAATCCCAGAATAGTAGTAACTGTCTTGGAAAGCTTGTGAAGAGGGATTTTTAGTTCATCCAACAGACTCTTTGGCATTATGCTTATAGCAGACCCTGGATCAATAAGGATACGATCTATCTTCATCGTATCGATATAACCGGTATAGTAGAGAGGCCGATCATGTCGATTATCCTCCAGTAGCATGTCGTCTTGTGTAAAGGTGATATTTAGGATAATCTTCAGTACACTGTTGCAATGTAAGCAAGTGGCAGGTTCTGCATCTGGCTTCTTTAACTGTGCAAGACAAGAGTCTGCCTGAAGAAGTGCTTCACTTAACGTCTCTCGAGTCTCTTTAGAAAGACGCAGAATTTCAAAGAGGGACATTCTAGCTAGAGTATTAGCAAGTTGAGCTAAAATGTCGAAGTTATAAGGCTTCTGAAGCCCAAGAAGAGAGGACTTCTTGATTGGTTTATCAAACCGAGCCTGTTACTTGCCTTTCTCAAGAGCTGTAGGCTTAGAAGGAACAGGTTCAACCGGTGCAGTGGAAGGAAAAGGTGCAGTGGATGATTCTTCTTCAAGAGGAACATTATGAGCATCTTTATCAGTAGGTGGGATATCAGGAGTATCCTCAGGATTCTTGGAATAATCTTTTAAATAAGATTTCCCTGTTCGAGTAGCATCAGCAAGTACTTCTTCTTTATCTTGGCTCTGTGTCAGAAGTAGACCCAAGAGAAGTCAAATGACATGACTTAATTTTTCCAGTCTTCTTGGACTTTCGAGAAGTAGTCTTTTGAAGAGGAGGAGATTCAAAATCTGCCACTAGATCTGGATGAATCCACATGATTTCTCCTGTTTCCATAGTGATTGGCACTAATCCTTCAGACTGTGGAGGAGGAATATTCACTATTTCAAGAGTTGTCTTGGGAATAGGAACGATCCCACTTTCAAGGAGTTGAGGAGGAAAATCTCCGAATTGCATAGAGTTGACATTGGAAGTGACAGTCTTCTCCTTCGAAGTAAGAGAGATAGCTCCAGATTTAATCATTTCTTGGAACTTTCCTTTCAGTACATAACATGTACGAATTGTGTGACCCAATATTCTGTAGTATGGACAGTATTTGGGATGATCTGTCTTACCAGCTTCCTCAGGTTTCTTGATTTCAGGTAATTGTATTTTATTACCTTTCAGCAGACATTCAAAAATATCAAGGACATCGTCGTCATCAAAAAGAGTGTTCTTCTTTAGGGCGAGGTGCTCTTGGTTGTTGAGTTGTAGAGGTAGGAGAAGTTTGAACATTTGATGCATCTTTGCTCTGAAGATTAACTTCAAGGTTTTCTTTTCTCTTACGAGTATTGGATTTAGCATTATTGTTAGTACCTTGACCTATTTCTTTGGGAGTCATCTGCACTCCTAAACCTTTGAAGGTTTCAGCACTAATTTCAGCGGCCTTGGCACTAACTATGAAGGAAGGCCAGTCTTGAAATTGAGTAGATCCTGTCCACATGCTGATGATTGGTAACAAGTTTGATTTGCATGCGTCGATGGTGACAGCATCAGGAGTTCCAAGAGGCATCTTCAGAGCTTCTCTTCGAAACCGTTCAATGAAATCCTCTGTAGTTTTATTATTTTTCTGCTTGATTCTAATAAGAGCAGACATAGTCATGTCATTGAGCCCTTCATAGAACCGTTCAAGAAACATCTGTTTGAAACCAGCAAATGAGGTAATACACCCGTCTGGGAGACTTCTATACCATTCATAAGCCGTTCCCTTGAGACATCCAACAAACACCCGAGTAAGGAGGGCGTCGCTTGGTCGCAACTGGTCAGTCATCACTTCAAAGTGATTAATAAACTGACTCGGAGAGGTGGTTCCATCATAGAATGAGATAGTAGGAGGCTTGTATTCAGGAGGATACGATACTTGCTTCCATTCTATCGGATAAGGTTGCTTGATGCCTAACCTTTGTAAACCATCCTTCTATTTGAATGCCTCGAATTGAGTTTTGAGATTCTTCAATTCTTCAGAGACAACTCCGGAAGATTATGGAGTTGTAGCTTGTAAAGAATAGTTGGGAGGAGGAACAGCATTGTAAGCACTACCCCCAGCTCCGGAGAGACCAGGAGTATTGGATTGTACTGCTGGAGGAACTTGTACTGGACTTACACCAGTGTCAATTGGTATGACATCTAGTACAGTCTGTCGATTTTGTATCTGAGTTGCCATGAGTTCATATATCGACTTCATAGTATCAGCCATAGACTTCATTTGCTGTTCCAAAGAAGCAATCCTTTGTTCTTGAGGAGTCAAGGAAGAAGAAGGTTCATCAGTATTCCCATCAACCATATAAGTCGTGACTGTACGAGGGATTATTGATGAACTGGTGGATGTTGTTTGTTCTGAATCATTGCTTTGTGCATCAAAGTCAATTATAGGAGAACTACCCCCAGTAGGAAGAGGAGGGAAGTTAGATTCTCCGAGAAATTCAGAATCATCTTCAGAGATCAAAGTTCTTTGACTAGAGGCCAGGACTCTTGCTCTTGTGCCTCTATATACTCCATTTGGACTATCAGCTCTACCCCCAGTATCACGAGAGGTCATGTTGACAGAAGCAAATAAAGGCTCATCTTCATCAGGCATAGGTTCACACTGAATCCGATTGAAGATAGATTGTCGTTTTGTTTGACATCTGCATTGTATTGTGACTCTCGGCTGGAAGTCACATTCATAATCGACATAGTCCTGAACATTGATTGACATCTGCATTGAATTATGACTCTTGGCTGGAAGTCACATTCAGCATGGTCCATTGTCATAGAATTATTCCTTCTCTTCTGTTGAAGATGTTCTCGTAAATCTGTCTGTGACGACTGAGGTACATCAGAGAACACTCTTTGTGTATTTTTAGGAATATATTTCTGGTTCTTGGGTCTTGATGGCTCTTGATTATATAAAGAGTGATTAATATGAGCCACATAATTTCTAGCATACTCTGCATCCGGATCCTTTAATTTTGTTCCCGATTGGTGTGGTTTCTTAACACCAGAAGTGCTTCCCAAACGGGTTTGATTGAGTTTTGTTCTTAGATCAGTTGGAGGAAACACATTGGTTTTTGAAACTTGGAGTTTTCCTTCCATTGATCTGGATATTTACAGAGAAGGAAAAGTTGAACCATCCCCTTGATTAGGAGTTGGTAACAAACCCTCTTTTCTAGACAGATTCTGTGCCCAATTCGAAGAAGTCGTAGAAGAAAACATTAAGGAATGTTTTATCTTAGACTTATTCAATTTTTGAGACATAGAATGTCCAGAAGGAAGAGTAGTCAAAAGACCATCTCCTTTTCTTTGACTAACAAAATTGTCAGTCAAAGCTGTTCCTGAAGTAAAAACTACAGGAGCAGAAGAAACAACTAAAGAGTTATTTCTTTTCGAAGGGACTTTGTGTGGAAGACCACCCCCAGTTCTAGTAGAACTTGGCAAAGAAGAAGAAACAGCTAAAGAGCTATTCTTCTTAGATGATGTATATGGAATACACGCTGGAACAGATTTGGCTAAGGAGCCAGTGCTGTCAGCGTGATTTTTGACTTTAGAAATACACGCTGGAACAGATTTGGCTAAGGAGCCAGTGCTGTCAGCGTGACTTCTGGGATTGAGATTACACGCTGGAACAGACTTGGCTAAGGAGCCAGTACTGCCAGCGTGACTTTTGGGATTGAGATTACACGCTGGAACAGACTTGGTTAAGGAGCCAGTACTGTCAGCATGACTTTTGAATGCTATCGTCTTTGAGCGCACAAGAGTGTGCATGCTTGCAGTAGAGTCTTTGCCAGTGTTAGGAGTAGACACTGTGGCAGAGACTTCACCATTGGCTACCAACTGATTCTTAGGGACATAGACAGAGCGTCCCCTCGACTTGGCAGTGGTGATGGAGGCTGAAGTGGGCTTGCCACCCTTAGCCCGCTGCATTTCTTCGTAGGCGAGTTGATCAAATTGGATCGATATCACCTTCTTCGTCGAGCCGACTGACGAAGTATCGCATTGAGTTGTTGCCATCTCAGAAGAGGAGATGGTTTTCCCTAGCAGAGTCGCCAATTTGTTTTCTATAAATAAATTCACTTTATTTATTGTGTATCTGGGAAAATTACAACTGTAGGAATCCGATCTAGAAGACGATCGCTTTATCCCTTGGACTATGCGAAGAAGAAAAGCTCTCAAAATTTTGACAGTAAGTTAGATAACTATGTATCTGTACAATGAATGAGAAAAAGAACTCTATTTATAGAGTCAAAAAAAATAACTGAAAAGATAACTGTCTTCACAACCTGTGCCTAGTTGAAAATTACGCAGGATCTAACATACGCAAGGTTGTGAGCAGTTACTGGACGTGGCCTGTAACTGTTGGACACATGGCAATCATGCATGAGTCGTGTGCAAGTTACAGGACACGTGGGCAAGAGATCAGTGGCATGGCTGCCACGTACTCCAATTTGATGAAATCCATGCAGACTTGTTGAAGACGAAATCCACGCAGACTGGGGTCAGAAAGCTTCAAAATCCACGCAAACTTGGGGCAAGAAGCTTCAGTATCCACGCAGGCTTGGGGCAAAAAGCTTCAAAATCTACGCAGACTTGGGGCAGAAAGCTTCAAAATCCACGCAGACGTGGGGCATGAAACTTCAGAATCCACGCAAACTTGAGACAAAAAGCTCAAAATACACGCAGACTTGAGGAAGGAACATATAAGTTCAAAATACACGCAGACTTGAGCCAGAAGACTCAAAATATACGCAAGATTGAGGCAGAACTGCCAGCTGTCTTGATTCGATGTGTCTCGACTGACACAAAATCTCTGACAGTGATTGCTTTGTCAGTCGCATTAAATGACAAGAAGCTCTTTTGGTACGCCAACTTGGTGAAGGCTGAGTCTTGCTGAAGAAGATTTCAAAAGTCACGCAATAGTCGGCTGTGATCTCTCGAGTTCTGTGCATACGTGGTATACGAGAAGACATTCTTCGACTGTCGTGCTGTCAGTCATAATAACACTCTGACAAAATGATGAGCTGTCTCCCAGCGTGATTTTCTAATATTGTCCTGATCAACTCAGCGTGATTTTTGGACTTTGTTTTGATCAACTCAGCGTGACTTTCATTTTTAACGCCTACAAGTTCAAGTTCACCAAAATTCATTCTAGTTCTAAGAAATTGATTTTCAACCAAAATAAAGATAAAAATAGAAAAAGTAGCATAAAATTAATCACGAGCAACATTCATGCAAAACCAATTCCTTAGTAAGAAGAACATAGGTTTATGAGTGGAAAATCTCTACAAGTCAGAAGCTAATAGAAAGAATGTAAAGAAGTCACCTTGAGGAAATGAAGTATAATTGAAGCAAGAGGAGATCAGCGACTTTTTTTTTTCTTTTCTATATTTTTTCTATATATATATATATATATATATATATATATATATATATATATATATATATATATATATATATATATATACCTCTAGCCCAGTGCTTAAGAGAGATGCATTCGGCTTGAGTGGTCAGGAGTTCGAATCCCAGTGGGAGAGATTCCAGAAACAATTTACCTGGTTCTAAAATATATATATATATATATATATATATATATATATATATATATATATATATATATATATATATATATATATATATTGAAACATATAATTGTGTTACAGACTCCTGGTCCGAAGGCCTACAAACTCGGTTTGAAGGCCCGCACTCATAC
>JANAVB010015667.1:25000-52498 GCA_029216955.1 Iris pallida
AGTTTATATAATCTATAAAAACTTATAATACTGACAACTCCTATGTTTTATAAAATTTACAACTCCAATATTTTATAAAATTTACAAAGGAGAGGAGTGGTCAGCGTATTTATTTTCGAAATATGAACAATTTCTATAGTATGAAAGATAGAGAGGTCAATTTATTTGTTTCTATAATTTGTAACTGCCTCCTTTAGCCTCGTGGTCTATGTGTACTTGTCATGAATTCATATTTCTCAACCATACTAGTCTACTGTCCTCGTGGCCGTAGCAGTGGAACACCCCGGCGCAGTGGCGCGAGTTCGAGTCCCCTTGGAGGCATGCCTCCAAGCACCAGTAAGAAATGGACACCCTCAAAAAAAAAACCATACTAGTCTACAAGATATGGCAAATCCTGTATTCTATACTAAACTAATAGTGCCTTATTTATTTAAACGAAAATTTTCACCCAGAGCATTAAATGTTTACGAAATTACGTACACAGCACAAACTTTCATTTTATTATAGCAGAAGCATAACAACGCCCTTACGGAGGGCGTTCTCCTTTTAATACAATTTTTTTAAAAGTCTTCCTTTAGCTCCGTCAGGGCCGTGAAGTGGAGAATATATAAATATATTTAAAGGAAAACGCCCTTAGCAAGGGCATTTTCTGTATGACGTGTCGCTGCCTTTTCGTAGAACGCGCCGCTGCAGCTTTAAAGCCTTTTCGTAGAACGTGCCGCTGCTGCCTTTTCGTAGAATACGCCGCTGCAGCTTTAAAGCCTTTTCGTAGAACGCGCCGCTGTAGCTTTAAAGTGAAACGCCCCTACTAAGGGCGTTCTGTCAGAGGAAAATGCCCTTAGCATGGGCGTTTTCTGTCTGACGTGTCATTTTTGGGGACTGTGGCTTTCGGGGACTGTGGCTTCCCGTGCAGCTTTTCTCGTAGCACGTGCAGATTCTCGGGGACTGTGGCTTTCGGGGACTGTGGCATGTGGCATACATGCAGCTTTTTTATAGTACGCGTGCGTGCTGCAGCTTTCGGAGACTGTGGCATGCAGCCTTTGACTGTATTGTTGTGTGTGGCAGCAGCATTCATGGAATATTTTCAGTCACTTTTTGACTGAAATGTATGGGAACTCATACGTAGGCTGAAATGGGTGGGAAAATGGATATTAGAAGAGGGAAGTAGAAGAGAAGAAACAGAAGAGAAAGAAGAGGTAAGTCTAGCAGGAGAAAAATAGCAGAAGCTAAAGAAGAAAAGGAAGAAGAAACAAGTAGTAAGTAGTAGATAGTGTTCATTGTGAACAGTTTTTTTTTTAAAATAATTTATATGGTAATTTTTATGGTAATTTTTATGCTATTTTTTTTACAGATGGCTAGTCCAAATGATAGAAAAATTCCCGGTGGTCTGACAACTCCGGCCATTTTACATGAACGACAATCTCATGTTTCTAAACTTGTATTTACGGGAGAGGTAAAATAAATTTTAGGTAATTAATTTTCTTTGTGTTATTTTTATTAAATTGTACTAATGATGTATATATATATGATTATATTATAGCGCTATGATTATCCTGAAGTTAAATTACGTAAGCATGGTGAGTGGCGATCATCGTGGGAGTTGACTGCACCCCAAAAGGTCTTGATATCGACTTTCGATTTTAATCTTATTGACGCTATACGTATTAAGCGCCATGACAGAGACCTGATATTGAGCATCTTTGAGCGATGGTGGCCAACACGCAACACATTTCAGCTACCTTTTGGAGAAATGACCATAACTTTAGCTGACACAACCCAGATTATAGGGTTACCTATCGAGGGTTACCCTATATATTTTTACGAGGGGTTGGATGCTTCAAATCTCATTAGGTTATACCTTGGTGTGGAGCCACCAGATGATATAGGAGGTCAGAGCACTGTCAGACTGACTTGGCTCCGGTCCACTTTTATGCATCTTGATCGCATCGGCGATACGACAGTTGTTGTACAAGAACTTATTTTTTGTGTCTATGCGGTGCATTATTATTTTTTGATGCAACAGGAAATATGATCAACGTTCGACTGCTACCATTTTTTCAAGATTTGGATACACGTACAAAGCACGCATGGGGTACGACAGTATTAGCACATTTATATCACTCGATGACATCATTTGTGACTAAGGTTTCTGGAGGTAAAACAGCCAAAAATATTTCTGGATGTCTAACACTTATACAGGTATATTTATATTGCTAGTAGTACATATTTATAAATTTTATTTATTCTGACCTCACATGTAAATTGTCTTTGTAGTTCTGGTGTTACGAGCACTTTGCTATTGGTAGGCCACTTATGTCACCCCCAGTTTTCGAATTAGGAGTATTTCGTCATTTTCCAAGTTTTATAATTTTTAGGAATTTTATTTGATTTTATATGATTTTTAGGGATTTATTTGATTTGGTTTGGATTTTATCCAATTCGGACTTAAGTTGGAGATCCGGGTAGCCTAGACACTAGTGGGACCCACATACTAGCTGGACTTGGCCCACATACCATCCTAACAAGGCTAGAAACCATAAACCCTACTTCCATGACTTAATTAGTCATTTTAGAGGCTTAATTAGTTAATTAGGATTAAACCGAAACAAACCGAACCAAACCGAATTCAATTCGAACCAAACCAAGTCTATTGGGTTTGGGGGCTTATTGGGTTTCCACCCAAACCCAATAAACCCCATGGCCGGCCACAAGTAGAGCCCCCCTCTCCTTTGCTTCATCACAAAGTAAACTCTCTCTCTCTCTCTCTCTCAATTTCTTTCTTTCTTTTCCAAGCTCTTCTTCAAAGGAAATCCATTAGATGAGCCTATTAACTTCCCATTAATTCCTCTATTTCATTTATTCCTTTACAATAAATGTAGAGAAGAGGATTCTCTACATTTTGCCCATAGATTTCATAGGTTTCCCTAGAAATCTAGGTTAGAGATTTATTTGGGGGTTTTCCATTAAAGTGGTATGTATATATATATATATATATATATATATATATATATATATATATATATATATATATATATATATATATATGTGTGTGTGTGTGTGTGTGTATAATTATATGAATTTGTGTGTTTGTGTGAGAGTGGTTGTGTGAGTGTGTGCTTGTGTGAGTGTGTGTGAGAGAGTGTGTGAGAGTGTGTGTGTGTGTGAGTGTGTGTCTATATACATATATATATATATATATATATATATATACATATATATATATATATATATATATATATATATATATATATATATATATGTATGTGTGTGTGTGTGTGTGTGTGTGTGTGTGTGTGTATGTATTTATATATATAGATATATGGGTATGTATTTATATATATGTAGAGATGTGTGTGTGTGTGTATATATGTATATATATAGATAGATGGTTAGATAGATGGTTAGAGAATTATATATGGATAGATAGATATATATATATATATATATATATATATATATATATATATATATATTATATATATATATATATATATATATATATATATATATAGTAGTAGAGAAGTAGAATAGGAAGTAGAAGAAGAATAAGAATTAGAAGATGAAGAAGAAGATGAAGAACAACGCTGCAGCAGTATTAGCAGTAGCAGCTGCAGCAGTATTAGCAGTAGCAGCAGCAGAGCAAGCAGTAGCAGCAGCTGCAGTGGCTAGTCCCCCCCCCCTTAGCTCCTATAAACCCAATTAAACCCAATAAACCCCCCCCATATATATATATATATATATATATATATATATATATATATATATATAGATGGATATATATATGGGAGAATGAGAAGAAGAGGGATTAGAAGATGAAGAATAGGAAGAATTAGGAGAAGAGAGTTAGAAGAATAGAAATTAGAAGGATAAGGAGAAGAATAGGAATTAAGAATGAATCGGATTTTGGTGAAGGGTTGAAACGGAGCCCCGAGCGTCGGAATGAGTTGAAACTTGGGGGAGACCTAGATTATATAATTAGACTTTGCGGGTAGGCTCCCGAGTTGAAATCGGGGTTGTAGGACGACGGTATTGCGCCGTACCATTTCGTATCTTGAGATATTCAAGATATCGGCAATGGGCCGTAAGATGGACTAGACATCCCCTCTACCTAGATATCTTGGTAGGTAACGTATGTATAGGCTAGTATCCTACTACCCTAGGGAGCACGGGTCGAAATACCAAGCGTGGGTAGGCTAACTTGGTATTGACCTAGACTAGAAATTTACCTTAGAAAAGGATAAATTAAGATATTGGGCCTACGGCCAAGATTTGAGTTTCGAAGTCCAAGATAGACTTGGATATGGGTTGTAAGGGTTGGTAATGATTAGAAATAGTCGTCTAGGCCTAGTCTTGACCTTGGTTGACCACGGTTGACTTTTTAGACCAAAAGTCAACTATGGGTCATCACTTTACCCAATTTAGTCTCAAATTCCATTAAACTTGGATAGTTGACCAAAAGTCAACTGTTAGTCACCATTGACCTAGGGTTGACCTAGACTTGACCAGAGTTGACCAGTTGACCAAAAGTCAACTGTAAGTCAACCGTTGACTTAAATCGACCTAGATTAATTCCGTTTGACTTGCATTGACCCAGTTTGACCTAGCTAGGCCTAAAATGACTTAGATCGACCATGTACAATCTAGTTTGACCTTGTTTGACCTAGATTGACTTAGTTTGCCGTGTCTTGACCTAGAATAACTTAAATAAGGTTTAATTTGATTTGACTTTACTTTCTAAACATAGTATTGATACGTCTTGTTCTCTATAGGTCCTCGAGATGCTGCTTTGGATCCCGTTGACATATCTTATCATATTACAGGCGAGTACATTCTCTGATACTTTTCCAATTTACGATGATTGTTATAATTCATATAATTAGTGTAGATTGCTTGTTCTCGACACATTGGTCACACATATTGGTATTCATGGATCCCGACATGAGATGTTATTCCTCGTTATCTTGGTATATCTTGTGCAAGCCCCTTGTAGTTCTTGTGCAGTATATGGACACCGATTCTCGAGGAGACTTGCTCCCTTTTTGTAACACCCAGTTTTCCAGAAGAGGATAATTTTAAAATTTTGTAATTTTAGTCTTTTAATAATGATATTTAAATCATGATATGATTTATGATAATTTTTAATTATTTAAAACTATTTTAAATCATGACTTATGATTTTGGTGTTTTGATAGTGTAACCTTGGAGACTTGTTGACCTAGAGCTTAGCCTTGTGATTAGGGTATTCTGTTTATCATTTCTAGTTTGAGGCTATTTTTAACATTTTAGGGGTAATTTGAATTTATTAGAATTTATTTGAATTTATGGGAATTTTTTGGAATTATTTTGGAATTGTTTGGTTGAGGGTTGACTAGGTTGACTTTGACTAGTTTTGACCCTTGTAGACCAACCTAGAAGCTAACCCTAGTTAGTATGGACTTGGTTAGGTTATATGACTCTAGTCTAACCTAAGCTAACCCTTGGTTTGGTCAATAGACTCTAGTTAGCAATAGGAATTAGAAAGTCATAAGTCATGACTTATGATTTAGAACCATTGATAAATCAACTTAAGCCATAGCCTTGTAGATTAGCCCAAAGCCCAAGAATTACAAAACCCTAGCCCTAGACTCTTTTGGCCGGCCACCCTATCCTCCTTGGGAATACCACCCTATAAATACTCTCTTAGTTTAGGGTTGCCTCTTTTTAGGAAGGCTCAAGTTTAGAAAGAGGTTTGTTCCTACTTCATTTAATCCATAGAATTCCATTACATGTCCTTTTTCATTCAAATATCTTCCATTAGGTTTTAATATACCTATACTTGCTATTATTGGAGTTCTATTTCAGTTTGTTTTTGATTTGTTGGATTGGGATATCAAGGAGAGGAGCTCAACAAAGGGGGATTTTCTTGAAAGTTCATCTATAGGTAACTTCTTCATTCCTCAATGAAATTTCGATTTATTTATACATTTAGAAAGCCCTAAGATTCCCCTAAGTGGATGCATTGGTTTCGTATCGAGTTTCATAGGTTTCGTGTCCGTTTTGGACGCGTATCAGGAACCCACAGTAGGTGTTTGTTGAAATATCCCAAAGGACATTTCAACCTAATTTTTATGAAGTTTTTGAATAGGAATCTAGGTTTTGATATTGCTTATTGATTTCTGTTTCCTCTGAGGTGGTGTTTGTGTCGTGTCGTGTCGGAATCGACGCGTGAACACGCGTCGCACACACGCGTACGCGCTCTGGTTTGATCCCCTGCTGTTTGGGATATTTCAACCTAATTTTTATGAAGTTTTTGAATAGGAATCTAGGTTTTGATATTGCTTATTGATTTCTGTTTCCTCTGAGGTGGTGTTTGTGTCGTGTCATGTCGGAATCGACGCGTGGACACGCGGCGTACACACGCGCACGCGCTCTGGTTTGATCCCTTGCTGTTCGGGGGCCACAGTTGTCAGGACATGCCACGTCGATACGCGATACTTGACACACGGGTCGTCCTCGTGACTGACACGAGGTGTCAAGTCTCATACCCCCACGTGTCGTGTCGGACACGCACGAACACGTGCATTGCTTTTGCACTGAACTGGGTTCAGTTGTTTTCGTGCACTGATACGTGTGTCGTATCACTGACACACGTGTCGTGGACCCATAGTAGGGTATCCTAGCCCTAGACCTAGATCTAGTCGACACTGGGACACGACCACGAGGTCTGTGTCATGTCGTGTCGTGCACACGAACCCCGTAAACACGTGCACGAGGAGCAGTCTATTTGTGCATTGTTTTCGTATTTTATGAGACTGGACACGTTTGTGTCCACTTGGGTGGACACAAACTCTTGTGTGACACGTACACAGCATGTAGATATGTTACCAACCACTGTTTGGGATTTTAAATTGGTTTTGATGATTAAATCTCGATTTTCCTTATTATCCTAAAACTGTGAAACAGTCCCAATTTCCTATTTTTCTCAGATTTCGAAATTGAACTTTGAACATCAATTTAACCTATTCTACACTGTTATTTATATGATATTAAACCTCTAACTTGTACTCCTATATAAATTCTATTGGTATGTCAAATTTGGGATTGTTTGGTTGTAGTTTGGGCTTAAAACTGAGAATGCAAGGAAGAGACTAAAAACTAGAATTTATGAACTGTTGTAAACTATTTTCTTTTGAGTTCTATTATGAACTATGGATGATTTCCAATGTTGTATTAACCTGGGAATGTTTAGAACTGAAGTTGAAATCTGGGAATTAATATAAGGCTGTTAACTGAGATTTTAATGAAGTGTGTGGATGTTTTCCATGTGTATAACTGAGTTAGAAATCCCTAAACCTGAACTGGTATTGCCTTCGTTCACTGTTCACTGTTTGAATGTCCCTATTACACTGTTTCATGTATCCAGTCTACACACCCTCATGTATGTTTCACACTCTCTTGTGACTGAACACCAATTACACACACATTGCCACAGTTTACAGCCACACACATGTTCTCTCTCTCATACCCTCATGTATGTTTCACACACACAGCCCCCTCACTCACAATTCACACATACACATCCTCTCTATATATATCTCTATAACCTATGTATATGTATATATGCATGTATGTATGAACCTATATATGTATAGATATAAATTCATATATATATGTGAGCCTATTACATAGTAGTAGCATCATACATATGTCAATACTTGATGACACATTATTGTATAGGCTTAATATAGTATACACATTGGATGCATGTATGTAATGATATCTCTATATGCCTGTATGTGTACACACCTTGCTCTTATGTTATAGGCAATAATCTATGAGTATATATATATTGTATATATACTTGGTGTGTCATTAGTGTTTGTGTTTGGAGATGTGCTTGATTGATAGGATAGGTTCTATAGCCTTGTATTGTATGTTGATAGGCTAGTTAGCCTTGGTAGACCTAGACTAGATTAGTATAGACTAGTATAGTCTAGATTAGACTAGATAGACTAGCTTGACCTAGTCTAGACTTGGTTGACCTAGTTTGACTTCTAGGGTTGACCAGAGTTGACCAAGAGTTGACTTTGGCCTAGATTGACCTAGAATTATGTAGAATGTATAGTAGGACTTCATTATACCATTTTGGACTTGTTGTGACTTATGCTGTTCTGATTAGGATCCAGACACCACTCCTCGGACAGTACTTTCATATTAGACACTCAGATACCAGGCGAGTACATTCTCTAATCATTTCATATCCTGTTTAGAATTATTTCCTGCATTAAATTACTTTACTTGTACTGTCACGTTGGTCACACGGATTGGAACTATATGGATCCCTTCTTGAGATGTTATCCTTAGGAAGCATCGGGTACTACATGTTCTGTGCGTTTCACTTACATGGCGTATCACTATGCTTCACTGGTTCTTTGATCACTTGTGATATATACTCTTATGATCACAGAGTCTCCTAGAATCTCTTATCCTATTTACTGGGTATCCTAGAATCTCCTAGAATCCCCATTTATGGGACATCCATGTATCACCCTTCGGGGCCTTTGCATGGAATCATAACATAACCTGGTTGGATCCTTGTATATTGATTGGGGGTACGGGAGAGTAGAAGTAGACATGTGAATAATACCCAAGTAGTATCTTATCAGAATCTCTTCCATAGTGTCTTATCAGAATCTTCTATGCCATTTATATGTCTATATTGTACTCTGACTCACTAGCCACTGTTAGTCTCTATTTATAGTAGATATTTCTATTACCGCTCTCTCTCTGTTACATACAGCATTTCTTTCAGTATATGTATCTTATTTACTGCATGATTATATTTTCTAACCTGCTATGAACTGTTGAGATGTACTGTACTCGCTCCCGTCCTGACTGGACCTGTTGAAAATATTACAGAGGACGAGGAGGAGGCCTGTGTGGATACCTTCTACGGGGTAGCCCTAGACGACACTTGCGAGCTGGACTCTCAGGAGGACCCAGCTCTAGCTGAGGACTTCACCCCCATTTCCTAGACCAGTTTAGTTAGGCTTATCTTACTTTATGTTGTCATGAGACTGTTAGCTAGACTTTACTTCTGTTCAGAGATTTGGAGTTGTATTATATTCTTTCATTCTGTAGCTGAGTTTGTACTCTGGATATTGCTGGGATATTATCTTAGACTACTTTATCATCTATTTTTCCTTGAGTTTTATATCATATCGTGCTATTTATATCATATCGTGCTATCTTTTCCTTAGTTGTGATTGAGTTCGTTTACTGCTATGTCACCCCCATTCGGGGAGTATAAACTGTTTAGAGATATATTGTTAGATGTATGTTGACCTAGGACAGCGTTCTACCGCCGACACTACGGCGTAGGCTGGACGTACCCACGTCTCGTGCCCTTACACTAGGGTGCGGGTCATGACACATTTTTAGTGGTGGCCCATGCTGGTCTAGATTATGTAGTGGTATTCGAACTAGAGTATCACTACAGCCTGCAGTAGGATTATGATATTTTGAAGGTACTCAATCACATTAGGAAAAACTCCTTACTATATCCCTTTTATCTAAATTTGCTGCTTATTGTTTTTCCCTTGAATATAAACTGTCCTTCTTTGAAATTTTGCTTCATTCTCAGAAATTGTTTCTTGTTTTGATCTGTCTTCATGATGGTTATGGAGACATAATCTCATCACTTTGGTTCGGTGGATACTATCGAGAGGCTGGCCACCTCTCGTCCTGTTCATCAGGGCCTCGAGACCGCAGCTTCTGTTGTGCCGACTCAGGTTGGCATTTCTGCTACATTGGAGATGCACCTCCGTCTGTACAGAGACCTTTTCCCGTCATTCCCGATTTCTCTCAGCAGCAGCAGTTCATGCAGCATCAGCAGCAGACCAGGGGAAACCAACAAGGGCGAGCTATCGTCAGGACAGTCGAGGATGCACAGACCATTGGAGATCTTACTGCAAGTTCCGTTCTTCTCAATTTCATTCCCGAAATTGTCTTTTATAACTACCTTGAAATCTGATTCCATATGTTCCTTGTTGATTGATTAATTTTGTTATGTTACTCTTCTGTTATGTTTGTTTTCTTTTTTCTCTTTCTGAGAAAATCATATGGGCTAGGTCACCTCAGTTATGGAATCTAGAATCTTTGATGGTCGTGTTAGTTGGCATAGTAAGGACATGTAGTCAGATTTTGGATGTATTTCTCGGGTATGGGAATTTAAGGTTTTTGCCGTCGCATGCGGCAATGCAAAAATTTTAAATACCATGTACCTAAGGGTACGTACCTTAGTCAAGGACTCTGTGATTATCGTAGCCTTGCTCACTAGCATAATGAAGACTCTGGACAACATGATTTAGGACAGACGCATATGTTTAACAGGTTGTATCTTGAGAAGGTTTTTAAACATCATACCCTTCTATTGTTGTAAGTAACTTAGGAGTAGGAATATTTAGTTTGTAGAGCTTGTTCATAGGTAGATCTTCATAGTGAAATGATTTGACGACTTGTAGAGTGTCTGTACCCTAGAGATGATAGTTAGCATTGGTATTAGAATAGTAACCTATTGTAAGTGATTTTTTCCTGTTATTTATAATACCAACCATTTTATATATAGGATGTTAGTATGCCTTACAACCTTCATGATTGTTATTATTTTCCCTTACCCTTCCCAGAGAGGCACCCATGACTAGAGCCTGTCCTTGAGTATAGTTGTAGCTGCACCTAAGACTGAGTGGTCTATATACATAGATAGATTGCAGAGGGTATTGGCATATGGGATATGGGTTTAGTTAGTATCTATGGGTCATTGTTGTATAGGATTATTGACATGTTGTTTAGCCTATGTTTGGTTCAGTTTTCTATTCTAGTTAAGTTCTCTTTGTGTTGAGTTCAGTCATGTTTGATCAACCTTTACAAGTAGTATGCAGACCCTTGCCTGATACGTATGCATGCTACACTTTGATTACCAACCTATCTAAATACATATTAATATGTTGTTGATGTTTAAATTCTCAAAAACCCCAATATTCTGATACAGTACAGTATCAGAGACTGGTTTTCTGCTTTTTCCTGTTTAAATTCGTACATTAAATATAAATTTCATGTTATTAGTTATGTTTACATCACTGCACATGTATGTTATACATAGGGTTTCAATTCAAAAAATTGGTTGAGTTTTGTGTTTGAATTTGTCAATCTAAGACTGTGTGCATATTAACCCTTAATACTGGATTTTAAATGTTAGTTCAAAATTGCTATTTTTTTAATGTAATATTTTGAGCTATATACATTGTTGAATGTATGAATATAATGTTAGGTTTCATATTCTTACATGTTAGGTTGTGATAAACATTGGGTTGGTTTGATGTTCGAATTTCTCCAAAATCCTAAAACTGAATACATGATTACATTTTTTCATTGATTTCAAATATTTAGTTCGATTTCAGATTTAATATGTAATATTGAACTGTATGCATAGATATATGTATGGATAGTATGTTAGGGTTCATCTCCATCATGTTAGGATGTGTTGGGAGTATTGAGTTAGTTGTGATGTTTCAAATCCCTAAAAATCTGAAACTGTATTATGTTAATATTACCCTGGTTTAAATGTTAGCTTATTTTCAGATTTGGTATGTAAATGCTGAACTAAAACTGGATTTAACCTTTCAATACTAAGCTATACCCTGTACAAGGACACACACACCCTAACTTAGTATACACTGCCATGTAAACCTAACCCTTCCTCTCTATGTTATGTTCATATACCTGTATAGATATATATAGAGTTATGCATACAAGTTATAATGTATATAGATACATAACTAAATCTCTACTTATATATATTATGGTTAGCCATGCATGTTATGAGCAAATGGGTTGTGTATTGTAGATTGTTTAACCAATATGCCATGAGTAGTGTAACTTGATAGCTATTGTCTTGAAACCCAAATCCTCCTATACACATGCCTACTATCTAACCATATGAACATGTCCACATACACCCATACACACACGAACCACATAACATTTGCATAATGCTAGCTTCTCCCTCTCTAACACACTCTCTATATATACATATTGTGATTGGATTCCATGCAATTGACTTTCATCCTTTAACTTTTGATTTTAATTTTCTTGAATAGTATCCCTTAATAGATAATTGGTAGTTATCTTTATTATATATATTTTTTTTGATAAGTACCAGTTTTCATATAGAAGGGAAGAGTGCCTTACAGTCTTGATGATTGTTATTTCTGTATCTTTTCTAGTTTAGCACCCTAGATGACTTGTGTTCTTTGATACCCTATGACCGTTTTGGTTAGCATGACTAGTATACCTAGAAGAGACTTCACTACCACCGTATGCCATGACCCTGTATGCCGTCCTTTTTAATCGTATGTTTATTTAAGTTCTGAGACTTTGATTGTGGGGGTTTGACCTAGAAGGAGTAGAAACATTTTAATTTTGAGGACAAAATTTTTATAAGGTGGGTAGGATTGTAACACCCAGTTTTCCAAAAGAGAATAATTTTGAAATTTTGTAATTTTAGTCTTTTAATAATGATATTTAAATCGTGATATAATTTATGATAATTTTAATCATTTAAAACTATTTTAAATCATGACTTATGATTTTGGTGTTTGATAGTGTAACCTTGGAGACTGGTTGACCTAGAGCCTAGCCTTGTGATTAGGGTATTCTGTTTATCATTTCTACTTTGAGGGTATTTTTGACATATTTGGGGTAATTTAAATTTATTAAAATTTATTTGAATTTATGGGAATTTTTAGGAAATATTTTGGAATTGTTTGGTTGAGGGTTGACTAGGTTGACTTTGACTAGTTTTGACCCTTGTAGACCAACCTAGAAGCTAACCCTAGTTAGTATGGACTTGGTTAGGTTATATGACTCTAGTCTAACCTAAGCTAACCCTTGGTTTGGTCAATAGACTCTAGTTAGCAATAGGAATTAGAAAGTCATAAGTCATGACTTATGATTTAGAACCATTGATAAATCAACTTAAGCCATAGCCTTGTAGATTGGCCCAAAGCCCAAGAATAACAAAACCCTAGCCCTAGACTCTTTTGGCCGGCCACCCTATCCTCCTTGGGAACACCACCCTATAAATACTCTCTTAGTTTAGGGTTGCCTCTTTTTAGGAAGGCTCAAGTTTAGAAAGAGGTTTGTTCCTACTTCATTTAATCTATAGAATTCCATTACATGTCCTTTTTCATTCAAATCTCTTCTATTAGGTTTTAATTTACCTATACTTGTTGTTATTGGAGTTCTATTTCAGTTTGTTTTTGATTTGTTGGATTGGGATATCAAGGAGAGGAGCTCAACAAAGGAGGATTTTCTTGAAAGTTCATCTATAGGTAACTTCTTCATTCCTCCATGAAATTTCGATTTCTTTATGCATTTAGGAAGCCCTAAGAGTCCCCTAAGTGGCTGTATTGGTTTCGTGTCGAGTTTCATAGGTTTCGTGTCGAGTTTCTTAGATTTCGTGTCCGTTTTGGACACGGATCAGGAACCCACAGTAGGTGTTTGTTGAAATGTCCCAAAGGACATTTCAACCTAATTTCTAGGAAGTTTTTGAATAGGAATCTAGGTTTTGATATTTCTTACTGATTTCTGTTTCCTCTGAGGTGGTGTTTGTATCGTGTCGTGTCAGAATTGACGCGTGGACACGCGACGCACACACGCGGGCACGCTCTGGTTTGATCCCCTGCTGTTCGGGGGCCACAGCTGTCAGGACACGCCATGTCGACACGCGACACTTGACATACGGGTCGTCCTCGTGACTGACATGACATGTGTTGAGTCTCAGACCCCCACGTGTCGTGTCGGACACGCACGAACACGTGTATTGCTTTTGCACTGAACTGGGTTCAGTTGTTTTCGTGCACTGATAAATGTGTCGTGTCACTGACACACGTGTCGTGGACCCATATCAGGGTGTCCTAGCCCTAGACCTAGACCTAGTCGACACTGGGACACGACCACGAGGTCTGTGTCGTGTCGTGTCGTGCACACGAATCCCGTAAACACGTGCACGAGGAGCAGTCTATTTGTGCACTGTTTTCATATTTTATGAGACTGGACACATTTGTGTCCACTTGGGTGGACACAAACTCTTGTGTGACACGTACACAGCATGTAGATATGTTACCAACCACTGTTTGGGTATTTTAAATTGGTTTTGACGATTAAATCTCGATTTCCCTTATTATCCTAAAACTGTGAAACAGTCCCAATTTCATGTTTTTCTCAAATTTCGAAATTGAACTTTGAACATCAATTTAACCTATTCTATACTGTTATTTACATAATATTAAACCTCTAACTTGTACTCCTATATGAATTCTATTGGTATGTCAAATTTGGGATTGTTTGGTTGTAGTTTGGGCTTAAAACTGAGAATGCAAGGAAGAGACTGAAAACTGGAATTTATGAACAGTTGTAAATTGTTTTCTTTTGGGTTCTATTATGAACTATGGATGATTTCCAATGTTGTATTAATCTGGGAATGTTTAGAACTGAAGTTGAAATCTGGGAATTAATATAAGGCTGTTAACTGAGATTTTAATGAAGTGTGTGGATGTTTTCCATGTGTATAACTGAGTTAGAAATCCCTAAACCTGAACTGGTATTGCCCCCATTCACTGTTCACTGTTTGCATGTCCCTATCACACTGTTTCATGTATCCAGTCTACACACCCTCATGTATGTTTCACACTCTCTTGTGACTGAACACCAATTACACACACATTGCCACAGTTTACAGCCACACACATGTTATCTCTCTCACACCCTCATGTATGTTTCATACACACAGCCCCTCACTCACAATTCACACATACACATCCTCTCTTTATATCTCTATAACCTATGTATATATATGCATGTATGTATGAACCTATATATGTATAGATATAAATTCATATATATAGTGAGCCTATTACATAGTAGTAGCATCATACATATGTCAATACTTGATGACACATTATTGTATAGGCCTAATATAGTATACATATTGGATGCATGTATGTAATGATATCTCTATATGCCTGTATGTGTACACACCTTGCTCTTATGTTATAGGCAATAATCTTTGAGTATATTATATTGTATATATACTTGGTGTGTCATTAGTGTTTGTGTTTGGAGATGTGCTTGATTGATAGGATAGGTTCTATAGCCTTGTATTGTATGTTGATAGGCTAGTTTAGCCTTGGTAGACCTAGACTAGATTAGTATAGACTAGTATAGTCTTGATTGGACTAGATAGACTAGCTTGACCTAGTCTAGACTTGGTTGACCTAGTTTGACTTCTAGGGTTGACCAGAGTTGACCAAGAGTTGACTTTGGCCTAGATTGACCTAGAATCATGTAGAATGCATAGTAGGACTTCATTATACCATTTTGGACTTGTTGTGACTTGTGCTGTTCTGATTAGGAGCCAGACACCACTCCTCGGACAGTACTTTCATATTGTACACTCAGATACCAGGCGAGTACATTCTCTGATCATTTATATCCTGCTTAGAATTATTTTCTGCATTAAACTTACTTGTACTGTCACGTTGGTCACACGGATTGGTACTATATGGATCCCTTCTTGAGATGTTATCCTTAGGGAGCATCGGGTACTACATGTTCTGTGCGTTTTACTTACATGACGTACTATGCTTTACTGGTTCTTTGATCACTTGTGACATATACTCTTATGATCACAGAGTCTCCTAGAATCTCTTATCCCATTTACTGGGTATCCTAGAATCTCCTAGAATCCCCATTTATGGGACATCCATGTATCACCCTTCGGGGGCCTTTGCATGGAATCATAACATAACCTGGTTGGATCCTTGTGTATTGATTGGGGGTACGGGGGAGTAGAAGTAGACATATGAATAATACCCAAGTAGTATCTTATCAGAATCTCTTCCATAGTGTCTTATCAGAATCTCCTATGCCATTTACATGTCTATATTATACTCTGACTCACTAGCCACTGTTAGTCTCTATTTATAGTAGATATTCTATTACCGCTCTCTCTCTCTCTGTTTACATACAGCATTTCTTTTAGTACCTGTATCTTACTTTACTGCATGATTATATTTTCTAACCTGCTATGAACTGTTGAGATGTACTGTACTCGCTCCCGTCCTGACTGGACCTGTTGAAAATATTACAGAGGACGAGGAGGAGGCCTGTGTGGATACCTTCTACGGGGCAGCCCTAGACGACACTTGCGAGCTGGCCTCTCAGGAGGACCCAGCTCTAGCTGAGGACTTTACCTCCATAGCCTAGACCAGTTTAGTTAGGCTTATCTTACTTTATGTTGTCATGAGACTGTTAGCTAGACTTTACTTCTGTTCAGAGATTTGGAGTTGTATTATATTCTTTCATTCTGTAGCTGAGTTTGTACTCTGGATATTGCTGGGATATTATCTTAGACTACTTTATCATCTATTTTTCCTTGAGTTCTATATGATATCGTGCTATCTTTTCCTTAGTTGTGATTAAGTTCGTTTACTGCTATGTCACCCCCATTCGGGGAGTATAAACTGTTTAGAGATATATTATTAGATGTATGTTGACCTAGGACAGCGTTCTACCGTCGACACTGTGGCATAGGCTGGACGTACCCACGTCTCGAGCCCTTATACTAGGGTGCGGGTCGTGACACGTCTCGTAGAATCCCGTATCGTAATGTGTCTTGCTTGGATCCACTCTATCAGTCGGGGACGGGGAGTACTAGTGTAGATGTGTGGTCATTATCCACCTTATTTATTCTTGTAGACCTTGAATGCTACCAATCCTACACTCCATGTAGGATTGGCTAATCAGTAGACCTTGTGCAGACCCAAGCCGGCCACACGTTGAAACTAGTACTCACACACCTAGATATATGATTCTTGATTCTTGTACATGCCATGATCAGTTTACTTGCCTTGTTCTAGCTCTAGATTTACAGCTTACCTTGCCATGATACTCACATGTACATTCCATGATTTTCTTGTATATACTCTCTATTTACAGTCTTATAGCTTTTGTCATATCTTGTGAACTGTTGTTTGTTGATTGTACTCGTTCCATCCTGACTGGATATGTTGACAAAATATTACAGATATTGATGAGGGGGATTACAGTACCTACTACGGTCCGGATGACGTAGTGGGCTTAGACTTGGAGACCTTGGTCCAGCAGGGCTTAGCTCCGCCTGACGAGACTTTATCTATTGCTTAGTTAGAGTAGGTCTTTTGTACTGGACCTTGTCTTCAGCTACTTTTGAGACTGTTATTATTTTGGATTGTATTAGAGACTTGGACTTGTATATTCTTGTGTTGGACTTGACAGGTTATTATTTTATCGTCTTGTTGTCTATATCTTTCAGTCTTTACTTTATCATCATAGAGTTATGATTGAGCACTCATATATCATTGCTTGTCCTCCATTCGGAGTTGACCATATTCTCGACAGGTTTTTGATATATATATAAACTGTTGTTAGAGTAGAAAACCTACAGCGTTCCACGCCGTTTTTACGGTGAGGGCTGGGCGTTGTCACGTACACGTGCCCTTATAGCGGGTGCGGGTCGTGACACATTTTAGTGGTAGCCCACGCAGGTCCTGAAGTCGCAATTAGTACGGTGTCGTGGCGGCACTCGTCTTAGAGTGTTGACTACGAGCCTGTGTTACATATAGGAGGTAGTAGGCTAAGAGTACTCAATCACAGTAGGATCTTTTCTTGCTTATCTTGCTTACCGTCTTTGATATTGATTTACTGTTTTCTAGCTGTCCTCCCTTGATATAATCCTTCTTGTGCCATATTGATATCTTCTTTATTTCTATCTTCAAGATGGTACAGACCAGGTCCCAGCATCCTGATTCCACGGACGCTGAGAGGTCTGCTATGACTCGCGGACCTGATCCGGACACTCCTGCTGCAGTCGGGGTGTCGGCAGCAGCTCTTGGGGGCGCTCCTTCACCAGTTACGAGGGCTGACCCTGGGGTTGCTACGACTTTTTCGGCCGCAGTACCAGTGGTTGATACGGGCGCTCTTCCTCCTCCTGCGCAGCGGATTCCTCCGCTAGTTGCAGACATACTTCCACCTCCACCTCCTCTGCCTACAGATATGGGGCAGATGCTTACTTTCCTCCAGCAGATGCTGGAGACTCAGAGAGCCCTGGCCGAGGCTCAGCAGAGGCAGACAGACGCGATACGTCAGGGCATGGAGGATGCCCATCAGTTGCCCCTTGCAGCCGTGGAGCAGAGGGCTCCGCCTCCGGGGACGCGTACTAGGCACGGAGATATCCATGACTTCAAGAAGCTCGGGCCCCGTGACTTTAGCGGGAGCGAGGGTGTGATCTATGCAGATGACTGGCTCGAGGATATCAAGCGGCAGATGAGGGCCTTCCGCCTGGCAGACGACCTGAAGGTCGAGCCGGTAGGTTTGCAGTTGCTAGACATTGTACGCACCTGGTTCAGAAACGAGCCAGCCCTAGCTGGAGAGGGCCATACTTGGACAGAGTTCAAGCTCCTCTTCAAGGAGAAGTTCTTTTCCCCCACTGAAAAGATCGACCTGGTGCGGCAGTTCCAGGATCTGTAGCAGGGCAGCTTATCTGTGGAGGAGTACGCCGCGGAGTTCGGCCGTCTGAGCCGATAAGTAGAGTACATGGTTCGAGACCCGGAGATCAGGGCGAGCCATTTCACGGAGGGGCTGACTTGGGATATCAAGATCCTCATTTCCTCCTTCTATGAGACTTACACCCAGATCTACGCGGAGGCCCGCAAGGTAGAGCGGGAGTGGGGCTTGAAGCCCAAGAGGGAGCGTGATCTTTTTTCGGGGGCTACTAGCAGCGTGGGGGCTGCTAAGCGCCCTCAGCTTCAGCATCATTCTTTCCAGCATCACCAGCCGCAGGTTCAGGCCAGAGCACCGGTTCAGCAGGTGCAGCACACTCAGCAGAGGCAGGCACAGTATGGGGTTCCTTGTGGCTACTGCAAGAAGCCTGGTCACATCTGGGAGGTCTGCCGGAAGAGGCTGGGCATGTGCCTCTACTGCGGGGAGGCTGGACATCAGTTGAGGGATTGTCCTGCGAACCCTCGCAGGGTAGCCCGTGGAGCGGTAGCAGCTCAGGGGGCACCGGCGAGAGTACCTGCAGTGCAGCCGAGGGGTCCACTTCCGACCCAGCAGCATCAGTTTGTTCAGCACCACCAGCAGCGGGGTGGTCAGGGTAGATCCTTCGCTCTTGCAGCCAAGGAGATTGAGCCTATTGCGGATGTTGTCGCAGGTTCTATTCTGCTCGATTCTTTTCCAGCTTTAGCCTTGTTTGATTCTAGTGCTACGCACAGTTTTGTGTTTGTTTCTTTTGCTCTTAGGCACAATATCATTGCTGAGTATCTTGGTAGGACTTGCAAGATTATGACTGGGAATGGTATCATCCTGGTTAATAATGTTTGTAAGGGGCGGAGAGTTTCTTTAAGAGGCCGGGAGCTGAGTGCGTGTTTGCTCGTAATGCCACTTTCGAGTTACGATGTGGTACTCGGTATGGACTGGTTAAGCATGCACCACGCTAGCATCGACTGCAGAGGGGGCAGGATTCTGTTTAGGCCGCCAGAAGAGCCGGAGTATGAGTTCATCAGGGGTGCAGCGGAGCAGGGAGATGGATTCTGCGGAGCGTTGTTGGCGGGGCCGGTATTGCCACATCCACTTATTGCTGAGTTCTTGGATGTCTTTCCCGAGGAGTTGCCCGGGATGCCACCAGATCGTGATGTTGAGTTTTCTATAGACCTAGTGTCGGGCGCTGAGCCTATCTCCCAGCACGTCTATAGAATCAACAACAGTGAGTTAGCGGAGCTGAAGAAACAGGTCGACGAGCTGGAGGACAATGGCTTAATTAGATCTAGTTCTTCACCTTGGGGCACGCTAGTTCTTTTTGTCCCCAAGAAGGATGGTACGGTACGTCTGTGTATTTATTACAGGGCGCTCAACAACCTTACCATCAAGAACAAGTATCCTTTGCCAAGGATTGATGACTTGTTCGACCAGTTGAGGGGCGAGGGTGTTCTCGAAGATCGACTTGCATACCAGGTACCATCAGCTGACGGTGAAGCGGGATGACATTTCGAAGACTGCCTTTCGGACTCGCTATGGCCAGTATGAGTATACCGTCATGCCGTTTGGGTTGACCAACGCCCCGGCGGTATTCATGAACTTGATGAACAAGGTATTTCATCAGTACCTTGACAAGTTCGTGGTGGTCTTCATTGATGACATTCTCATCTATTCGAAGACACCAAAGGAGCATGAGGAGCACCTGAGGATTATGTTGGACACTCTCAGGAGGGAGCAGCTATATAGAAAGCTGTCCAAGTGCAAGTTCTTCTTGGATCACGTGGAGTTCCTAGGCCATGTTGTCTCTGGCGAGGGGATTTCAGTGGATCCGAAGAAGATTTCTGCGGTGGAGTCCTGGTCTACGCCGAGCTCAGTAGCAGAGGTTCGGAGTTTTCGGGTCTGGCAGGTTAGTACCGAAGGTTCGTGCAGGACTTTTCTAGGATTGCCCAGCCGATGACCCGCCTTACCAGGAAGGACGAGGAGTTTATTTGGTCCGAGGAGTGCCAGGCCGCCTTCGAGGAGCTGAAGGCGAGGTTGACTACAGCTCCTATCTTCACGCTGCCATCTAGATCTGGTGGTTATACGATCTACAGTGATGCTTCAAGATGGGGTTTGGGTTGTGTACTTCAGCAGCACGGGAAGGTGATTGCCTATGCATCTAGGCAGCTACGTCCTCATGAGAGGAACTACCCTACCCACGATCTAGAGCTGGCAGCGGTCATCTTTGCTTTGAAGCTGTGGAAACACTATCTGTACGGAGAGCGAGTTGAGATCTATACTGATCACTAGAGCTTGAAGTACGTGTTTACCCAGAAGGAGCTGAATATGAGGCAGGCGATGGTTAGAGTTGATGAAGGATTTTGATATATCCTTACAATACCATCCGAGGAAGGCCAACGTGGTCGCGGATGCTTTGAGCAGGTATCCCGTGGCCATGTGTTTGACGATGGATCGTCACCTTCTGGCAGATCTGGAGAGTTTGGGCATAGAGGTGATAGTTCCTGGGTTCGAGACGCAGATATGGGGTCTCCAGGTGCAGTCAGAGCTGATGGATAGAGTTAGGGCAGCTCAGTTTGAGGATGAGGCTCTGAGAGTCATCAGAGAGCAGGTCCAGGTAGGGCTGTTGGATGAGTTCTCTATAGGGGGATGGGTCGTTGAGGCATGGTACCAGATTGTGTGGCCGGGAGGACTTCGGAAAGAGGTTCTTCAGGAGGCGTACCGTTCTCAGTACTCTATGCATCCAGGAGCCAACAAGATGTATAGAGACTTGAGACAGCATGTTTGGTGGTATGGCATGAAACGTGAGGTGGCTCAGTTCGTTTCTAGATGCTTGGTGTGCCAGCAGATGAAGGCCGGAAGGCAGAGACCCGGTGGATTGCTCTAGCCACTACCCATTCCTGAGTGGAAGTGGGAGCATATCACTATGGACTTTGTATCTGGGCTTCCGCGCTCTCCAGGAGGGAAGGATACGATTTGGGTCATTGTTGATCGATTAACCAAATCGGCCCACTTTTTGCCTTTCAAGGTGGGTTTGTCGACGGAGAGGTTGGCCGAGATGTACGTGCGACAGATAGTCCGATTTCACGGGGTTCTAGTGAGTATAGTCTCGGATCGGGACAGTCGATTCACTTTCCACTTCTGGAGGAGTTTGCAGCTTAGATTGGGCACATCGCTCAAGTTCAGTACCGCATACCCCCCCAGACAGACGGGCAGTCGGAGAGGATGATTCAGACCCTCGAGGATATGCTGCGTACCTGTGTCTTGGACTTCGGGGGATCTCGGGAGGACTACCTTCACTTGGTAGAGTTTGCTTACAACAACAGCTACCAAGCCAGTATAGAGATGTCACCTTTCGAGGCTCTATACGGACGGAGGTGCCGTACTCCCTTGTCTTGGGATGATGTCGGCGAGAGGGTTTTGCTTGGCCCTGAGATGGTAGTGGATGCTGCAGAGAAGGTCAGGGTTATCAGAGATAGACTTCGGGTGGCGCAGGATAGGCAGCGGCATTGGGCCGATAGCCACCGGAGGCTGTTGGAGTTTGAGGTATAGTTTAGATTTTTTTCCAGTATTTGAGTCTGATTGTGATTGTTTTAGATCAAGCTTTAAGTCTTGTGTTTTGTTCAAGGTTGATGATCTTGTGTTTCTGCGGATTTCTCCGATGCGTGGCACGATTCGTTTTGGTGGTGTAACACCCATATTCTGAATGCGTATTTTGTCAAGCTTGCATATATTTCAGACCTGTATTTATTTTCTCGGATTTTGGTATATACTTGTAATTGGCTTGACTTGCAGATTTTGGTTCTCGTAATTGGGTTTTACATGACTTGGTTTTATTTTGTGGAGGAAAATTGGTTTGATTTGGTTTGGTTTGGTTTAAAATGCACTGGAACACCTTAGCCTATGCTCCACCCTCAACACAATACACCCACCTCCATTAAATCCCACCTAACTTTTCTCTCTCCTCTTTTTTTCATTTACTTCTCCATCTCCTTCTTCTTCCTTCCTCTACACAACTCACCAACACCCATAGGCAAGTGCACCTTGCTACCACATGAGAACCATATTTTATTTGTTCATTAGCTAGATTAGGCCATGGTGATCAACATTAGAACTTGACATTTTGTGATTTGGAGTCTCCATTGTTCTAGATCTAGGTTTTAACTATTTTTGGATTTATATGGTTTTGATCTATTTTGGTTAGATTTTTGTGGGTTTTGATGCTTCCATGTGGAAGAGAATTCAATTTTACTCAAGTTAGAACTTTGAAAATCTAGATTTGGCTTTGATTTGACAAAGATTTTTTGTGTTCTCGGTGTTCTTCTCGGCCTGGAGTAGCAGCCTGCAGCCTGCGCTCTTTAGTGCAGTGCTGGACTGCACAGCCCCTCTCGGCCTGCGCTCTTTAGCGCAGTGCCGACCGCGCAGCTTGCCCTATGGTGAACTGCGCTCAGCCCCATGCGCCAACCATTCCTGCGCACTTCACCCTGTGCAGTTCACTCCTGCGCAGCCTGCTCATGCGCAATCCACCCCTGCGCAGTTCACTCCTGCGCAGTCTGCTCATGCGCAATCCACCCCTGCGCAGTTCACTCCTGCGCAGTCTGCTCATGCGCAATCCACCCCTGCGCAGTTCACTCCTGCGCAGTCTGTTCATGCGCAATCTGACCCATGCGCCATCTGTCCCTGCGCCCTGTGCCCCTGCGCACTTGGCACCCCGCGCAGCTGACACCTGCACAATCCAACCCCCTGACCCCTTGCGCAATCCATTGGCTCTTGAACTCGATTTTACTTAACATATTTGGAATGACTATTGTACATGGCATGGTATGACAAAGAACTAGCATAACACGACAGTGACCCGTAGTGGTGCACTCCTGACATGACCAACCTGACATGATAGTGGCCCGTTGTGGCACACTCCTGATAAGTACCCTGACATGATTTACCTTGATAACTTGATAGTGGCCCGTGGCGGCGCACTCCTGACTTGACTTGACTTGTAACTTGTAACTTGACTTGACTTGATGCTGTTGCGACAGCTAACTTGACTCGTATAATCAACTTGACACCGTGGGTGTTCCTGCTTGCTTGCTTGTGCAATCCACTTGTCTTGTCTTGCATCATGTCTAGGACGTGACTCCCTGGTTCCCACGGTCAGGGATTCATACTGAATATGGATTAGGCTAATGACTAGATCAAACTATAGTTCATAGAGAATTTCCAGTCACAGGCAATCTCGTTATCTGGGCGCTCTTAATTGGACTTGTAGCTTGCCGACGAGTAGAGCACATTTCCAGCGCACTGTCATGTGTTGCACCCTCTAAGTCACCTAAGGGTATATCGTCTCCGGGGCGATGTACCCAACCATACTCTCAACCCGCGGAAGGATAACTGGATGGTCTGCAGGGCTTGGGACTGGAAAATTCTCACTTGCATCTTGTTAGTAATTAGGCTTGTGATAACCCTAGTTAGTTAAAGTAGTAAGCCGTAGTAATTGCTTGGCCGCTTGTGAATGGATGATGTCTAGCCCTGTCTAAGTCTTGTCTAGTCGCTGTACCCTGGTACCCCTGAACATGATTATTTTACTTGCTTCAACAATAATTGGGTAGAGACAAGGAGCTATTCAGGCGAAAGGTTACAACCCCGGTCCTTGTTTGGTTTACGGGTTGTAACCTGGTTTCCCGAATGGTTCCACGTCCCTAGTCGTTTATTGTCCTGACGTGCTCTTTATTACTTGTACTTCTCTTTCATTTTCTTATGTTCTGATATGCTGGCTTTTGTTCTTATTTCGTGGCCTCCTTTGTGGTACTTGCTCTTTCTGGGGTTTGACCCAGCTGGTTTTGTGTGGCCAGATTTCGGAGCAGCACCCGAGGATCTACCGAACCTCCAGCCCGATGGTGGTGACTAGAAGGAACCCGGGCTACGAGTGGGTTTTCTATTTTATTTCACTCACTATTGTAAAATTATTCTTTTGAGGCGTTTAGCCGACGAGCACCTGTTAGCTCGATGCACTTTTACTTACTGTCTGCCTACGGGCTGTAAACATGATTAACAAATCCTAGGGTTGATCATGTATGACTTAACTCTTGCTAGTCCTAGCATTTTGTACGACTAGCTTCATGATCAGCTGATATGTAATATTTGGGACGCCTTTCATTGTATATTTGGTGGTCAAACATCTTGTAATTATATTATTTGCTTGAGATTGAGACAGTAGGCTTGACCTTAAGAGACTGTTGGCTTGTAGTAAACCCTCATATCTAGACAGCCGTGACCGTATAGCGAGATGGACTTCATTTCAATATACGTAGCTGGCTATGTTTGCCCCCGCTCTCCAGTATTCTGGTTCTGGGCGTGACAGGTGGCGGCGGGAAGCTTAGTCCATGATACATCGGACCATTCCGTATCTTGGGCAGGGTCGGTGCAGTGGCTTACCGACTGGAGTTACCGCCCGCACTAGAGGGAGTGCACAGCGTGTTCCACGTGTCACAGCTGAGACGGTACGTGGCAGATCCCAGTCACGTCTTAGACCACTCCGAGATCGAGGTGGGACCGACACTCAGCTATCCAGAGAAGCCGGTTGAGATATTGGACCGAAGAGAGAAGGTGCCCAGGAACCAGGTCATTCCCTTGGTTCGCGTTGCATGGAGACACCACTCTCCAGGTGAGTCTACCTGGGAGAGGGAGGACGACATGCGGGAGCAATTCCCATATCTCTTCGAGCCTTGAGGTAAAATTCTATCTTTTTCTTTCCTTGTTCTATTCATGATTGCTGTGTTAGTTCTCATTCAATTTCGAGGACAAATTTTTTTAAGGAGGGTAGATTTGTCACCCCCAGTTTTCAAATTAGGGGTATTTTCGTCATTTTCCAAGTTTTATAATTTTTAGGAATTTATTTGATTTTATATGATTTTTAGGGATTTATTTGATTTGGTTTGGATTTTATCCAATTCAGACTTAAGTTGGAGACCCGGGTAGCCTGGACACTAATGTGACCCACATACTAGCTGGGCTTGGCCCACATACCATCCTAACTAGGCTAGAAATCATAAACCCAACTTCCATGGCTTAATTAGTCATTTTAGAGGCTTAATTAGTTAATTAGGATTAAACCGAAACAAACCGAACCAAACCGAATTCAATTCGAACCAAACCAAGTCTATTTGGTTTGGGGGCTTATTGGGTTTCCACCCAAACCGAATAAACCACATGGCCGGCCACAAGTAGAGCCCCCTCCCCTTTGCTTCTTCACAAAGTAAACTCTCTCTCTCTCTCTCTCTCTCTGTAAAACCCCTAAATTTCTACTATATTTTTTTATTAAAATTTGTACTGATTTAAAATTTTCATTATTGTACGTCGCGTAGTCGTATTGTACGTCGCGTACGAAATTTTATTGCTCGACGAGTGCGAATATGTGCGAGCGTACATATTTTTAAAAATATTTTTTATTTTATTTTTATAGTTTCAAGATAATATATATAAATATTATTTTTGCCATTTTACCAAATTTCCGAGTTGGTTATCTTAAGCCCTTCTTTCTAATATTTATTAGTAATAAGTTATATTTCATTGTATACTAGAAAGCATAATTTTGTATAAATAATTATGCATACATATTTCATAATTTATTTATTAGCTTATTTTAAAATAAATAATAATGTATTTTCGAAATTAATTATTATAGTATTTTGGAAAACATATTTAAATTATTGGGACATTTAAATCTTGATTTAAAAATTTTGGATTTATTTAAATAAGTTAAATATTTGAAATTGATTTATCTCATGGATTTTATACTAGAAATTTAATTTGATTTAAATTAGATATTTAATTTGAAATTAGATTTGGATATAGATTGGATTTGGATTTGATTGTTTTAAATTAAATAGATGTATATCTACTTGGGTTTTAAATCAATCCTAAGCCTATCCAAATTGGTAATTCCCACATCCTATAAATAGGCAGGTACTCCTCCAACTTTTCATTATTCATCCACAAATTCTCCACAAACCAATGGTGCGTGTCCCGTGTCCGTGTTCCATCGTCCAAATCTTATTCCATTAGTTTACAGGTACATTATTCATCTTCTTCCCCGTGTCGGACACACCCCGACACCAACAAAATTTTAAATCCTTTCATATCCCCTAACCCGTCCACCTTCACCCACTGCCGACACGCCCTGCCTCCTTCACGCTCACCCCTGTTTCCGACCCTGCCAACCAAAACACTACCACGCCGTACTCCTCAATTCTTAACCCGTCACCACAACTTTCGACCTCCTATTCCGACCAGAACCCGGCACCCCAAGAACCACCATCACCGCCAGACCCACTGCCTCGACCACCCGACAACCGACCAGTGGACAACTCCACCACCGCCAAGACCATCACCATCGACACCACCACCATCATCAACACAACACCGCCACCACACCGGAGCCCCAGCCAACCCGACCGTCCAGCCAACTACCACCACCACCGTCACCGGCGCAACCCGCCGGCGACCCAAGGAAACTACAGCAAAAATAGAGAAAGGAAAATAGAAAACCCTAACCCTAACCCCACCTGAGTCGACCGCCGCCCTTGCCGCTGTCTGCCGAACCCCGCACAGCGTCCGCACCCTCGTCGAGTCGTCCTCCGGCGACTGCTCGACCGGCGGCGAGATCCTCTCCGCCACGCTCCGCCTCGCCAAGAGCCCCTGCCCTCTCTTCCGCCCTCCGGTCACCCTTAACCGCCCGCGTCGGCCAAACGTCGCCTGCTCCTCCGACGAACTCCCAAAACCCTCTTCCTCCGCCGTTTCCCAACCCGCCGGATCTGGCCGGCCGACCTCCTCCGGCCTCACCCAAACTCCGCCGCTCGTAAGCAGCGCGCGACCGTCCCCTTCGTCCTCCAC